>JAPKLW010001467.1:0-32807 GCA_026898455.1 Plectranthus barbatus
CTAAAGCACAATCAAACAACATTGCAATCAAGCAACGACCTGAATACAATCAAGCAATGTCGTGAATGCAATCAAGCATCTTTCTCACTTTCTTACGTTAAAGAGTTTTCTCACTGGATCCGCCCATATATATATATATATATATATATATATATAGAGGAGGGATCATGTAAAAAAAAATCCTCCTGTGAGAAAAAAGAATAAATCATGTCCATCAGATCTAAAAAAATCAATGGTTGATATGTAATCAAGCAACAACTAAAACACAATCAAACAACAAAATAATCAAGCAATAACTAAAGCATGATCAAGCAATATTGTAATCAAGCAACGACTTGAATACAATCAAGCAATGTCGTGAATGCAATCAAGCATCTTTCTCACTTTCTCACGTTAAGAATTTTCTTACTGGATCCACTCCTTATATATATATGGGAGCGTTATAGTATCAACCACCTCCCAGATAAGAAATAAGATCAAATCTGGATCATTGATTAATTAGATAAACGGATTAGATTTAAAAAAAAATTTATAAAAATTCGCTGCATATATAGACACAAAAAGTTGCATATAAGGGTATTTCAGTCTTTAGACCATAAATTAAATCTTCCCACGAATTTTATTTCAAAAATCAAGTAAGGCAGTTGCTGCATTTAAAATTTAAAATTTAATCGAATTCGCTACATTATTAAGAGAAAAAAGTTGCATGATTAAGAGGAATAAGTTGCATTACGTGGGTTTTTTTTTTAAAAAAAAATCAGAATATATATGCACGAAATTCACTCCTAATTTTGTGGGATTTGAGTTTTAAAATACTAAATTTCAAAATTAAATTATATTTCTTTCCTAATTTAATGGGATTGGTTCTGTCTTACCCGCGATTTTTTTATCTTGAATTTAGGAGCAGTTATGCATTAAATAACCATATCTTACCCACAAATTTTTTAGCTTGAATTTAGGTAGTAAATTTGCAAATAACCATATTTTTTTACTTCCTAATTTTATGGGATTGGATCACTAATTTTTTGAATTTTAAATTAATTTTTATGTTCTTTGGGATTTCAAATATTAAGCAATTTTAAAAGTCCATAAATAAAATTCAACTTGTTTATCAATAAAAATTTGCATTTTTTATACAATTTAGTTGCGATAAATGATATAATTATTTGCAGTAATTAAATATCTAATGCACAAATCCATACAACTCACAAAAAAGCAAATTTAAATTTTTAAAAAACAAATTACTATAATTGCTATTATTATGAAAATCATGTGCAGTATTACAGGCGTAATTACTGCATATTTCGTGATAGTAACAACTTTACTAAAGACAAGGAAAAAGACAGTAATATCACGCGACAAATACAAGCAGTACTCATAAAATATTGCAAAAAATATGCTCTATTTATGCATGTTTACAGGCGGAATAACTGCATATTTTTTAATGAAATTATACACTAAATCCACGTGAATAAAAAAAGCTTGCAAAAAAATCACTGCGTCGCGGCCCCAAAACCACCGCGTTGTCGCTGTTCATGCTAGAAAAAAAAATACATTCTATTGCAGTAAATATGCTCTATTGATGCATGTTTACAGGCGGAATAACTGCATATTTTTAATAAAATTATATAATAAAACCACAATAAAATCACAAAATAAAATCACAAAATTAAAAAAAATGTGAATTTTAGATTCCTACACTCCAGATTACCCCTCCCCTTCTTGAACAAACTACAACAATCACTCATTCCACCGTTCATTTTCTTCGTCTTTCTTCACACTCCAGATTGCGTTGTGTTTTTGGGTGATTTTGGCGGCATTAGGATTTTGGAGAATGTTTGTAACTGATTCGTAGGTTTTCTCTTGTTCTTTGCGCAACTGATTTCTAAGAATTTGGACAAGAAGACACGAAGTATATGGTGCAATTAGGAGGCGGTTCCATCCCAGGTGCAACGGCAATCAAGTATGGAAGCATTATATTTCCAGAGATCACTCAACGCAACATTACTCCACCAATGGTAAAATTCACCTGCTCCTCCGTCAATCATGACGAGGGATTAAGGCTCAGCCTCTCTCTCTCACCATATGAGAATAAAATTCTAAAAAATAAATTGTAATGTGATATGGAATAGAATCATGGAGGAGATATATTAGGAATCAGTTATGGCATTATTAAACTGCAAAAAAATCTTACTATAATACCCTTTGATTCATTTACCCATGGAAAATAAAAATTAAAAAATAAATTCTATAGATTAATCACAACCATCCAAATTAAAAAATTAATGGCTCAGATTAAGTCTTATCTCTTATCTGGAGCGTGGTTCACATATATATATATATCTATATATATATATATATATATATATATATATAGGGGAGTGATCTAGGTTGAACAAGTGTATGTGAATGAACAGAGAACTAAATCTAACCATCGAAATTTCGCATCTACGTTCCAGATTCAAAGTTCGCGTTTATCATTAAATAGTGTATTTTATGTCATTTAAAGGGTAAAATTGGCAAAAAAAAAAAAACCGCACACGCTAAAAACTGAAAGTCGAAATTTATGGGGGCAGTTACCAAACGTGATAAACCCACGATCTAGGACAAAATTAATCGAATAATTAGTGTGTAAGTTGGCTGTAATTAATGATTTAGCAAAAGCACACATTAGGTCAAAAAACTTCAACGACACAAAACTCCCAACTCGGCTCCTGCTTGTTCGACGGCAAACCACTACAAAAATCCGGTGAGATCTGTCATTTTTTCAAATTTGTGTTTTCAGATGTTCTACGCAAACCAGAAAAATTGATACATTTTATTCATATTTTTTCTAGGGCTTACAATAGAAATTTTCCGAACGAAATTGGACGGCGGAATAAACTCAAAACCATGGGTCCGAAGAAAAAGACCAAGTTGGGTGCTACCTCTTCTGCAACTGTACCAAAAACAAGATCCGGCGCATCTACCTCAGGTACTAATTCAAAATTATGTATTTTGAAAAAATTTTGGTCGCATAATAAGTGGGGAAAAAAAATCGATTAACAAAATTGAATGGTGAGCATTATGAACGCGGGAAATTTGTAAATATTTAAAAAATTACTACTCAGTAAATATAGTCTGTGAAATTAGAACTGAATTTTGACTTTTATGATGTAGGTTTTCGATTATCATTTCTATTTTTGGAGTTTGTCATTTGTCAAATGAAGGAAGTAACAGAGCACATAGTTTAGATATTTGTATATGTCATATAATAGTTGAATCAATATCATTAATGTTCAATAACACTGTCATTTTTTTGTTTGAAACTTTGAAATGCAAATCATGTGTACATCATTTTTCTATTTACTTAATGTCATTCGAATACAATGAATGTCTCCATGATATCTGAATTTATGCACGAAAAAAATAAACATCTATGTTTTAGATGATAACATCGACTTTTGCTTCATTTATAGTGTTGTTGGTGTTGAATAGCATTTTTTTACATGTTTTATGTCATTTTTTAGAAATATTTTGTTATCATACCTTATTGAAAACTTATTGATGCATTGTCATTTAATAGTTTAATGTATATCATTAAATTTAGGTAGTCATATCATTTTTCATTTTATTGATTTCGTAAATGCAGAATATCTGTTTTCGTGTTCGAACACATATAATGTGTGTTTAGCTGATAAATGATAACACCTCAAAAAAAAAAAAAAAAACTTGACCCATGCAGGTAGTAAGCGTCGTAGACCAACAGATGATGACCAACAGATGATGAAGACGTTTTTTCTGAGGAACCACCACAAACCAATGAACCTAACACTAAAAAGAAAAAGGAGGAAAAAATTAAACCAAACCATGGTAAAGATCTCTTTGCGAAAAGGAGCCCATAGGTTTTAGTCGAAAAGATGAATACGTTTAATGAGGAACAGGTTAGAGCAGTGAATGAAATGGGGTTTGGGGGAAATGACATTGGGGGATATCAATTTACACTTCAGAAGCTGGTAAAACAAGTTACATTACACATATATTTTTTTTTTAATATTTAAAACGTATATAAGTATAAAAACTAAATTGTTTCTTTCCTGAATTATCCAGCGCAAATACTTCCAGAAGTACATGGCGGATCAAAATCTAGGAAGCTTGACACGAGGCTTAGAGAAAGTAAAACCGAAAAGAACGAATCTCTTTACCCAGACGGTGATAAACAAGCGGGATTGTGCAATTTTGATGATGCGACACATGAAGTTGTTTAACGGAGAGAAAGAATCAGAATGGTCTGAATGGCTACCAAAAAAGAGCAAGGTAGTGTACCGATATCTTCGAGCAAAATATACCTGCACACTGCTCTTGTCAACAAATAATGCTTGTGCACTGAACAACGAAAAAGATTGTAAGGAATACATCAAAGCTGAGGAAGAGCATAGCGAGGTGGATGTTGCAAAGTTTGTTGATGAGTTGTTACAGATTCAGGGCTAGAAATATGTTGGCTGAAGGAACTAGGTTGTTTAGATGTTGGAACTAAGTTGTTATGTCTTTTGCTTTTGTATTGACTTCAAAACAATTAGACTGTGCTGAAGCTTGTTCACATTTTGGGATTTATAAATTATGTGCTTTTTTAAATTTTTGCATCAGGATTATATAAGTAGTGTTTTACATATTTTGCATAACATAAACTAAAATGACATGAAAAATTATTTTAATGATAACGTTTCTCTAAAAAAATGACATTATCTTCAAGAAAAAATGATACAACAATGTTATTTAAAAACAATAATACTTATTTTAAAAAATTAACTAGCTGCAGAAAAAAAAAGGAACGTATTTAAATAATGTTAGATAATATATTACAAACTACAATGCATACTACAACATATAAAAACAACAATTAAATATTAAAATTTGAGGGACGATATTACAGTTTTCAAAGTTACATCATGAACAAATGCAAATTTATTAATGACATGTATAAAGAACAATAATGATACATCTAAAAAAAATGATAAATGAATTACTAACTAATTTCAATGCCCAGTAAAACATAAAATCGAAAAAAACACAAACCAATAATTAAAATCAACTCGGTAAATAAACCAATCTACATCCGTGATACCATATGTACTCATGACATCACTCCACGCCACTTCGAATTCTTCAGGCTCAATAAGATCTGACCAAACACAAGACTTGATAAGTCATCAGCATGCAACTCTTTTGAAACCTTTTCCGAAAGCTTTATCATAATATGCCACATGCACCATCGATGTCTTGTTTGCGGCATAACACGTTCAATGGCTGCTTTCATTCCAAGATCTTGATCGGTAATGATCATCTTCGGATGATTACCCATACACTGAGTAAACTTTGTAAACAGCCAAGAAAAAGAGTCGGCATCCTCTTTCGAAACTAAACCAGATGCAAAGGTCACAGGCTTTCCATGATTGTCTTTCCCTGTAAATGGTGCAAAAATCATACAGTACCTACAAAACACACAAAATTAAATGAAACAGCATAAATCTGGAAGAATGATAAACAGATTCTCCAAGTAACTATGTTATCAACGTTCTTGCTACCATAGATACGCGTATCAAAACCAACATTAGCAGCATAATCTTCATAAAATTTCATGGCCTCTTCTAGGGTCCTAAAGCGTTTCCCTTCATGAGGCTTTATTGAATCATCACAAATAGGAGCAACAAAAACTGAAAAGTAAAAAAGAATAAATAACGATGACAACAGATGATATAAAATACATTAAAAAATGACAAACAAATATACTACCAGGTGAGTCACTTATCGCAGCACCAGAGTAATCTGTATAAAAAAAACAAATACATAATAATGACACTTGACATAATAGAAAAATGATATATTAACGATATAATAATGATATAAACTCCTACGAAAAAATGTTTTTTTTAAGAAAAAACTTCTAATCGCAAATATAAAAATAACTAAACACAAACTCACATTCAATAAATTAAAACATAAAATTCATAACTGGTCAAAAAAAAATTTTTTACTGTTTTGAATACGTAAAAAAAAAGAATATGTAGAACACAACATTTAAAAAGCAAAAAAGAATACATACTTTGTATCATAACCATGGTGAACGAGTTAAAAAAAAGAGATAAAATAGATATAACTAAGTAAACGACGAAAAGCATACAAAAGTGTGCATACCAACGAAAAAAAAATAAAAAAATAAACATATAAAATAATACCTTGAATTTCATCCATGATCGTGAGTAAAAAAAATGGCGCAAGATGAGTATCGACGAAGAAGAAAGAAAAATTATGAAAGACTGATGTTAACAAATATTTAATTCGATTAGTTTCAAATAATCGAATAAAAAGGAACTAAAAAAGATATGATATAAATCAAATCTTGAGTAAATATTGCAATTACCAAACTAAAAAACCATCCATAATTTAATCCAATTACATTACCCATATTACCCTTAATGAAATAAAAAATTAATAGTTTAATTGACACATGCCATTATCTCAGCCGCTGGATTGAATAAATCAAAGGTAGGATTTAAGTTCACTGTTCATTCACAACACTTAGTTCAGAAATGAACGCAACTCTATATATATATATATATATATATATAATTTATTGGTGGAGTTCCACCATAGTGGGTGCTCTAACCACCGTTTTAAAATCAAGCATTTATTATTTATTATGAGTAGGTCTCCTATGAGACCCTCTCACAAGTTTTATTTGTGAAATGGGTTTTACTCAAAGATCCATTTGTATATCCGTTAACCCATATAACAGTTCATCTGTTCACTACATTAACCCAACCCCCACTACAAGAATCACAAAATTAACGATGAAGGAAAGAAGGCGGCAAGGAAATCAGCCACGCCAAAAAAAAAACCCTGCCCATCTCTGTCGCTTGAATCTATAGTTAGTTGGAATCGATTGCCTCTGATATAAAATTAAAAGGTGCTGAGGATTTGGGGATTTTGTTCATGTGTTGGTTGAATCAATGAAACATCGAGCTGATATTTTTAATGTGTTGGTTGATTACATGAGAATGGTCACGGAATGGATGAATTTATGTGTAGCTTCATAAGCTTGTTATTTGTTGCTTGAAGCAGTGATTTGTTGTAGTGGAATTTGTTGGATGCCTCCAAATCCTGAGGGGCTGTTACAATGAATTGCACCCACAAGTTGTTCGATAAAATGCCTAGTTGAGGATAGTTTGAACTTTTTTGGTTTGCTTGATTTTTTGAATTTCTTCACGCAGCTAGTCATCAAGTGGAGGAAATTCTTTATGCTTGTATTCTACATCCCCTCTTTCTGTAGGATTGGTATTGGTTGTTAGAGATCAAAAGAGATATTAATTATTGAGTCGTGTGTATGCAAGTATGACCAGTATTAATTTTGTGGAATTAATCATGAGGGTAGTGTTGGGTCTGAGACGGGGCCACAGCTTATGAAGGCGGAGATAGAGTCGGCGTTGCATCGCATATGATTTATTTCTCATCATCTCGCATTTGTCAAGCCCTGCAGAAGCGCCTCACTGCGACATTGGACGACGTTGATTGGTGACTGCACCAGGCATTCGATTATTTGCTAGAATGAAATTGCAACTCCTCAGTTCCGTTTTGTTTGACCGATTGTGAATTCTTTTGATGGAGCTCTTACTTGGGTTATAGTAACTGTAGTTTGGCTCCATCATTTGGTGGTTACATGCCTGATCGTGGCATATTGTCCAACCGTGCTATTTCTGGGAGATTGTCTTTGCTCACGAGGTGTTAGCTGAATTATTTGAGAAGAACACTGCCTCAATTGTTGGTCCTTAATAGTTGGTTGCTTAATTTCCATAAGTTTGTCTGCTGCTTGGTGCCAATTTTGGAGAATTCTATTGTGCGTGGATTACTTGTTTTTAGTCTCGTACTTGGATCTTTGGCATCCGTCTATTCGATTGATCACCGAATGGAAGGTTTCTTATTTATACATGTACTTTCTCTGGTTTACTACAGGCTGCATACTTAGCCCTTTGTTGGTGGCCAATTAGATTGAGTACATCATTATAATTGAATAATAAATCATTTTGAACAAAAAAATGATATATTTAGCACAAGATTTTGAATAGAGATCAATAAAAAATTAAATGCATCATTTATATCAAATGAACACATCATTTATAGTAAAATAATACATTATTTCAAAATTTCAAAAAAATTATAAATTTAGCACAAATTTTTTTTAATAGAAGACATTAAAAATGAATTACATCTTTTAAAATAAAAGAATACATCATTTTAAAATGATGTAAAAAATGCATTATTTACATCATTTAATAAAATAAGATACATCATTTGCAGTAAAAGTGATAGGGTTTTAATATTTGGCTTAAAATAAACCTTTATTGAGAGAACTATATATAGAGTTTATAAAGATGTGAAAATATCTAAAAGGATAAATATAAAACCCTAGAATACATATTAAATATATCTACAAGATATGATAACAAATATTGTTAATACCCCCTTCAAGCTTGATTCGGCAACTGTACTACTCGAAGCTTGTCTCGGAAAAATTCAAATAAAGGACGAGGTAACGATTTGGTGAAGATGTCGGCCACTTGTTGATCAGACGGGAGATGCGTCGTCATCAATTTGCCATCCTGGACTAGTTCACGAACAAAGTGATAGTCAATGTCTATGTGTTTTGCACGTTTATGAGCGACAGGATTCTGAGTGATGAAGATGGAGCTATTGTTGTCGCAGAACAGTGTAGGAGGGTCGGAGAGCTTGACACGATGCTCGCCGAGTAAAGAGACGGTCCACTGAATTTCAGCAGCAGTGTTGGCCATAGCCCTGTATTCTGATTCGCAACTCGAGCGAGCCACAGTTGGTTGCTTTTTGGCGCTCCATGAAACTAAATTGCCAGCGAAATAAATCGCATAACCATAGGTTGATCTTCGGGAGTCCGGGCAGCGAGCCCAATCAGCATCAGAGTAAGCGAGCAGACTACAAGCCGGATGCCGAGAGAAAGATAGGCCAAGAGATAAAGTACCTTTAATATAGCGAAGAATACGCTTAACTGCAGCAAAGTGTTCAACGGTGGGCTGTTGTAGAAATTGGCTGACATGATTGACTGCATAAGAGATATCCGGTCGCGTAATAGTGAGGTATTGTAAGGCGCCCACAACAGATCGGTAGCGTGTGATATCTTCAAACGGTTCACCTTCAGACGTGAGAGCCACGCCGGCTGGAAGAGGAGTCGAAACTGGTTTGCTGTCAAGAAGTTCAGTGCGCTTGAGAATGTCTGTAGCATACTTAGCTTGCGAGAGTGTCAAGCCATCGGAAGTATAGGTGACTTCAAGGCCTAGAAAGTAACTTAACTGCCCCATATCCTTAATAGCGAATTCCGAATGCATTCGCCGAATGAAGTCGGAAACATGAGACGTATTATTTCCAGTTAAGATAATATCATCAACATAAACAAGAAGAAATAATAAGGAAGACCCATTGCTGTAGATAAAGAGAGAAGTATCTGCTCGACTGCAAGAAAACCCTAGCGATAGCAAGAAGGCACTTAACCATTGAAACCAGGCGCGCGGAGCCTGTTTAAGACCGTATAGAGCCTTAGTTAGGCGACATACATAATCAGGACGAGATGCGTCAGTGAACCCCGGCGGCTGCTCCATATAAACAGGTGAAGATAGAACACCATTCAAGAACGCATTCTTGACATCAAGTTGGTGAAGGTTCCAACGATGATGAATAGCAAGCGAGAGAATAATACGGACGGTCGCGGCCTTGATAACAGGACTAAAGGTGTGTGAGAAGTCCATACCTGGGATTTGAGAGAAACCCTGAGCGACAAGACGAGCTTTGTGACGTTCAATCGAGCCATCAGAGCGAAATTTGGTTCGGAAGACCCACTTGGAACCCACAATGTTAGTATTCGGAGGCCGTGGGACCAAAGACCAAGTATTATTCTTGTGGAGGGCACTCATCTCCTCAGTCATAGCTGCGTGCCAAACAGGATCCTTGAGGGCCATCTTGTAGCTGCGTGGTTCGACCGAGTTAAGAAGGGCGAGATGCAGCACCGTGCATGCATTGAATGCAAGATGCCTAGGTTTGAAAATACCGGCTCTGGCTCGCGTGATCATAGGATGAGGAGGTGGCTGGTTTCACTGCTCAGCCGCATCTGGCTCGGCCGGTGGAGGATCAGCTGGTTGAGGCGGCGAGGGCAAGGTTGGCGCGGCCTCGGCTGCTGCTGGACAGATGGAACAAGGCGTGTTCGAAGAGGGCACGGCAGGCGGGGCAACTATATGCCGACGTCGGGGAGATGGGGCCGATGAAGTTCGAAGAGCCGGCTCAATAAAGGAGGAGATATCAATATGAGGCATTGAAGTGCCGGTGGAAGTCTGAGCCATAGGAAAGAGAGACTCGTCAAAACGAGCGTGCCGTGTTATGTAAACTTTTGAAGTGGCAGTGTCAAGACATTTGAAACTCTTGTGATGCGATGAATACCCAGTAAAGACACAAGGAATGCTGCGCGGCAAGAACTTGTTGGCAGCATAATCGCGAAGACAGGGATATACGCGACACCCGAAGGGGTGAAAATTCCCATAGTTGGGAGGAGAGCCATATAGAGCCTGAAAAGGAGAAATACCATCCAAAGGAGCTGCAGGCAGTCGATTAATAATATAGGCAGCAGTAGAGAAAGCATAAACCCAAAGATGAAACGGAAGATTAGATTGAAATAGCAGAGTAAGACATGTTTTAGTGAGATGACGATGCTTGCGCTCAGCGCGCCCGTTCTGTGCAGGAGTATACGGACATGATAAAGTATGATGAATACCTCGTTCAAGGAAGAAATCACGAACTGCATGATTAGTGAATTCCGTTCCACCATCACTTTGAAAGCGTTTGATAGTAGAGGAGAACTGATTTTCGACAAACGCCACAAAAATCTTGAGATGTGCAAAGAAATCAGACTTCCGATGCAATGGATAAAACCACGTAAAACGACCGAAGTCATCAACAAAAATAACATAATAACGGAAACCAGCAGAAGATGTAATAGGCGCAGGGCCCCATAAATCACAATGAATAATATCCAGAATATGAGATGAACGTTTTTCATTTAATGAAAAGGGCAGACGAGCACTTTTGGCTCGTTGACAAGGAGAACAAAGCGATGGTTTAGGTAAACATGAATTAACTGAAATATGTCCTTGTTTACATAACATAGTAATAGAATCAAAAGACACTTGACCAAGCCGCTGATGCCATAGCTCGAAGGATGCACGGAGAACACTCCCTTTGAGCTGTGAGAGAAAAGACTGCTGGAAGTGATCAAGGGTGTATAGACCCGCATTGCGGCGACCTCTGGCAAGAACCTCCATTGTGTGTCGATGCTGAATAGAAAAATATTTATTGGAAAACACAAAGTCAACCGGATAATCAGAGGTTAGTTTGCTGACAGATAAGAGCTTCTTAGTTAAGGAAGGAACCACCAAAACGTCAAGAAGCTTAATAGAATTTGAAAACTGAGTAGAACCAATATGAGAAATAGATAGAATAACACCATTACCAACGGCTACTTGATCTGAGCCGGAATAGGGTCTTGCGACGTCGAGACTGCCAATATCAGGAGACATGTGTGCTGAGGCGCCTTTGTCGACATACCAATCAGAGGGATTATCCGGAGAGATGGAGCAGCTGCTTTGAAAAGCTTCAGCAAGATTAGCCTTCGGAGCCGGCAAATAGCAATCAGGACAATGGTTGGCATAGTGTCCATTCTGACGACAGATTTGACAGTGAGGAGGGCGCTTATTGTTCGAGCGTCCCCTACCACGCCCGCGCCCTTGCGAGTTGTTATTGTTGCTGCGATAACCGGAAGAATTTCCAGAGCCACGCCCTTGCGAGGAGGGTTTCTGAGTCTGTCCATAGAACGCAGCCGGAGAGGTAGACTGAGAGTCCATAGAATCCTGAAAAATAGAGAAACTTTCCGCCTTGGATACAAGATCACGAAAGGTCGGAAGATGAGTAAGAGCCATTTGTGCAATAGAAAAAGTAGAGAAAGATGGACCAAGACCACGAAGGAACCAGTGAGCCTTGTCCGTGGCATCGACAGGTCGACCAATAGCCGCTAATTGATCACAAATTGATTTGAAGTCTTTGGCGTAGTCAGAGACAGGGCGCGAGCCACGCTTTAGGGTTTGCAGCTCATCCCGAAGCTGTAGTTCTCGCGTCTTTGATCTGTTGCTAAAGGCAGTCTCCAGAGCCATCCAAACAGAACGAGAGGTCGAGCAACCTAGGACCTCAGCCATGGCCTCTTCCGTCAAGGTCGACAACAGCAGGCTGAGAAGTTTCTGATCCTGATGCACCCAAGAAACGTATGCCGGGTTCGGCGAGGGCTGTGCGGACGAGGAGGCAATCGTCGGCGACGGAGGATCGACAGAACCGTCAACATACTTTAAAAGGTCCTGACAAGTAAGTAGCGGGACGACTTGAGAATGCCATAATAAGAAGTTGGACGAGGATAATTTAATCGTTATCATATGGACCAGCGTGGAGAGCGGAAGAGTATCCGAATTCGGAGCCATGAGCGCAAAAAAAGAAAACTGGCGTGCGCAGGATGAGGCCGAGAGAAGAGGCGGTCGTCGCTGTAGTCAGGGCGCGAGAGCCGGTGAGAAACCAGAAGCAGTGAGACAGCGCACGCAGGGTGAGCGCACGGCGAGATGGCGCACGTAGGGTTGCGGCGTGAAGGAGTGCGGCGCACGTCGGGTTTGCGGCGCACGTAGGGTTGCGGCGCTGGTGGGATACGAGTGAGAGGGGGAGAGGATCGTATCAGGCTGATACCATGATAGGGTTTTAATATTTGGCTTAAAATAAACCTTTATTGAGAGAACTATATATAGAGTTTACAAAGATGTGAAAATATATAAAAGGATAAATATAAAACCCTAGAATACATATTAAATATATCTACAAGATATGATAACAAATATTGTTAATAAAAAGAATACATTATTTCAAAATAACAAAAAATGAAAAATTTCACATATTATTGTTATTGGACATGAGATCAAGTACATCATTATAATGTGAGGATACATTCTTTCGAATAGGGATGGTTCGGTACGGTATACCACACATTTTCTTCCATACCTCATACCTTACCAAAATTTTCGGTATGAGAAAAACTCATACCGTTACCGTACCGAAGTTTTCGGTATACCGAACTACCTTAGTTCGGTATACCGAATTTTCGGTATGATTTCGGTATGGTTTCGGTATGAGATAATTTATATACTATTACTTTGACATATTGAATTCTTGAAATGATTTCAATATGATTTTGACTTGACATAATTTATATACCATTTATCTTAACATTCTTCCAATATACGGTTAACATACCGAAATTTTTTGATATACTTTTCAATATACCGTTAACATACCGAATTTTTTTGATATATTTTGATTTTTATGATTTTTTCTGTTGATGTTTATTTTAGAAATATGTTTATATCAATAATATTGTTATGTGAAAAGAGAAGATATGATTTCATTCTTAATTTATATGATTTTATTTTTAATTTATTATTTTTAAAATAATAATAAAAATAAAAAAATATTATTATATTTTCGGTACGGTATGTGCCGGTATACCTTCAATATTAGGATTGTCATACCGTTACCGTACCTAAAATTTTCGGTACGGTATGATACCTTACCAAAAATTACAGTATACCAAAAATTCGATAACTTCGGTATTTTTCGATACGATATGTCCGGTATTTCGATATTTCAGTATTTTTCCCCATCCCTACTTTCGAAACATATATATATATATATATATATATATATATATAGCATAAATATTTTGAATAAAAATTAATTACATCATTTATAGTAAAATAATATAATATTTAATAATAATAATAAAAACATAATTGCTGAAAAAAATCATTGCGATCACCATACAATTTAAACGAAGAAAATTCAATTAGGAAAGGTTGGAGCCTTTTTTTTAGTCCTAAAATAAAACCACCACTGATTGTGCCGCTTTTACATTCTACAAGTTGTGGCATGAATTTAATTAGCTTGGACTCCATTAATGCAAAAGTTGTCGATTCAAGAAAAAAGAAATAGTCATGTTTCTGTTCATATACATTACATCATTTATTAAAACAAAATATATTATTTTAATTGAAAAAATACATCATTTAGTATTATATATATAATAAAGGGAAAATGATGTATTTAATCTGTAAGACTAAATACATAATTCTAATAAGAGAAATACATTATTTGTGTAAAACATATAAATATAAGCGAAAATGATGTAATTAGAAGAAAACTATACACATCATTTTGTAAAACTAAAAACATTATTTTAATGATGTAAATACATCAAAATCTGATTTTTCTGGTGGTGAAAATAAAATTAGTAGATGTGAGTTTTCGGATCTACCAACATCTGCAAGTTCAATTTCCAATATTAGTCTCTCAAAATTCATGTTAGCGCCGCTTGTTACCGCTACTACATTAGCACCCTTCAATCCATAGTACTTGTTGCAGTAAGCTTCTACTCCGGCCGGGAAAGAGCACCTGCACGTTCTAAAATATTTCCTTTCTCCTCAAACATGTCCTGTAAATAATTGGCAAGTAGTTAACACTGAAATGCTAAAGATGAAACAATTTAAAGTATCAACAATAAGGTTTACTGGAAGGATATTTTTTAATATTGGGGGCAAGCCATAAAATGGTGCGAACAGTGGACAACTATGAGATGAAATTTACACACCATAAACATGATTTCCAAACCTCTTCAATGCTTGTTTCTCTCAATGTCATTGTCAGTCTCCCACCTCTAATTGCACTGCCAACCTCGCCACGCACTACTTCATCCCGACCTCCAACTTTCTCTACCAACTTTAACATATATGATAATGAATTTTCTCTCACTCATAACTAAAAAATTCGGTCAGACATTTTGTCAAACACATGGATTGCATTGTAAAACTATGACATGGAATCATTCCTCATAACATTGAATAAGACATGAATAAATACTCGGGTAATTATGTGTATCTATCCCATACTTTGTAAAATTATGGAATTCTATCCTCATCTTTCAAAATTATGGATATCTATCCTATATTATTATATATCCTATAATTTCATCCTAATTTCAAACTCTGTTAATTTATTGTCACCTCATCTGTTAAAATTGCTGATGTGGCTATATGTATAATATTTTTTTTAAATTTATGATGCTGAGTTGTAAAACAATATATATTATATTAAAAAAAACTAAACAATTACAAATTAAAAGCTAAACATATGGAAGGGTTTCTTCTCTTTTCACCAAGCGCACGCAGGAAACAGAAGAATTCAAAATTGTTAATGAAGAATTACACCCAAATTGCAAATCGCCTAAATCACGTATTGGGGTTGGGAGTCTTCAACTTTCGTCACGGTATTTCCAAAATTCCTTATCATTTTTTTTATTCGATTAAAATGATTTTTTGCTTTTAATTTCTTAAATGTTGGGTGGACTGAAATCTTGTTGAGAAATTGTTGAATTTTTTTATTTTATATTTAATTTACAAAGAATGTAAATATTTGTTGAATAAAGTAAAAGACGGATATAAAATATATGAAATGAATTGAAGATTTTTTACCTGTATTCCATCATTGATTATGTCCAGTGTTTTAAGAAGATAAAGGAAAAAGTGGAAGTCTTGATTATTTGTTTGTTTGAATTATATTGTAGTATGTAAGATTTATTTATTCTTATTTCATTTTTATATTTTATGTAACAATTTTTATTATTTAGTGTGATTGCATATTTTTAGGTGGTGGAAGATTCACATATGGAAGAGATGTTGGTGGAAACATATTGAGAAGAAGTTGAAATGTGTTCCAAAATAACTTACAATTTTAGAAGACAAGTTAAACAAAATTGGAAGTTGAACATGCAAGTGGAATGAAGATGCGAGAGTAAACTTTGGATGTGAAGAATGAAGCAAAACTTTCAAAATTTGGTTATATTGTTAACTGGAAGATATGGTCTATGTTCATTCTCTGGAGTGGATGAAACTTGGGAATCAATTAAAATGGGGAAATCAAATTCACATATTTGTGATTCACTGCTTGGTCATTGCGAGCAGAACTTTTGGGAAAGGTGTTGCGTGAAGCATATGCAATCATTCTAGACTCAGTAAGAGTAAGAGTACTAGACCAGACTATGTGACAATGTGCTGGAATTAAGTCCTCTTCTTGCGTTTAATATTCGTGTAGAAGTTTATTTCAACAAGCCATCAGCCTTATGCCTCTTGATGCATAAAAAATGATATCTCTAACAGTAGATGAATCAACCATTCATTGTGGAAGGGATTGGTTGGAGATGACTGGTTCTTTCAACAAAAGCTTTTTTTTTTTTTTCTGGATAATCCCACCCCTTCTGCGGCTCTCCTTGATGTTGTACACTCTGTTTCAAATACATGCTAAACAACCCAAATTATATCTAAAAAACAGCAAAATCTTGTTTATTTAGAAACTATTTTGACAACTTGTTTATTTATTTAATTATATAATACAATTAAATAGAACAAAAAACACCAATAATAGTAATAGTCAAGCCATAAATATGCTCAATACATAATAGTCAAGCCACCATCAATATTGTGTCAACAAAAGATTAGTCATTCACTACATTCAGAAGCATGATTAATTCATTTACAAGTAACTAAATTTGAGAACTCTCATCAAGTAATTGAGAACTTTGGCTTTGACTTGTACCATCTTGCACTTGAGAACTTTGACTT
This sequence comes from Plectranthus barbatus, assembly GCA_026898455.1. NCBI lineage: Eukaryota > Viridiplantae > Streptophyta > Magnoliopsida > Lamiales > Lamiaceae > Plectranthus > Plectranthus barbatus. Next base: position 16,809 of record JAPKLW010001467.1, read on the forward strand.
TTTTCCTACAAAAACAATAAAAGGGTTAAAAATGCAAGCTCACTTATCTAAATAATATTAAATGTGCTTGTAGGAGTTGATGTACTTGTCTAAACACTTGTGTGCGCTTGGCTCCAGGAGTTCGTATGTAAATATTCCGTGAATCACCTATCAATATTCCATAACCCTTCCTTGCCTACATTAATAATAATAATAAAAAAATCAGTATGCATGCTGAATAAAAGCTACATAAGTAATTTACCTGTCTCATCTCTTTTTCATAGGTTGCACTGGTATTCTTCCACGGCCTTCCAACTTTTTTCTTAGTAAGTTGATCCTCAATTGGTTGTAGTGGTTGCATTGTAGGCTCTTTGCAAGTTCTTATGTTATGCCCAATTGCTTTACATCTCTTACATGAAAGCCTCGCACCTTTATTGTTCAACTTCTGCTTTCCATGATGTGGTTCTTCATTCACGTCCCTTCTTCTATTCTTCTTCGGTCTACCAGGTCTACTAATAAATGGAGGGGGTAATATAGGAGGTCCCTCCACATGTGGCCATTCTTTAGGACCATGAATGGGCTCCAAACAATGCTTATATGCCTCGAGACAGTTGGCTCTATAGTAGAACTCATCAACATATTTAATTGGGTCATCTCGATTATGCCTAATACAAGCAAGAGCATGGAAACATGGAATCTCTATCATGCTCCATGATCTACAACTACAATTCTTCATCATGAGGTCTACAATAAACATATCACCAAATACATGTACCTCAAACTTATTTCCCACTGCCGGTATAATTTCACAACCTTGAACAAATGCTTGTAACTTCCCTAACTTGATGTTCACATTAGGACACAAAATCTCAGAGCAAGCATTTAAAGTTTTCACCACCTTATGCATCCTACTCATTAGTCTTTGCCTTATATCCTCCAATAAATTAATGATAGGCTTATCTCTACTCCGAAGGATATAATTATTAAAAGACTCACAAATATTGTTATCTATTGTGTCTGTCTTAGTGTACGGAGAGATCAAAGACTTACACCACTTTATTGGCTCTCTATTCATGAATTGTTCATAAGCTTCCCTTGATTCATCTTTCAACTAGTTCATCCAAAACTTGAATCCAGACTCATACGTGCACATTGCTGCTTTCCAAAACAATTTCTTTAACTCTGGCCCTGGGAACTGTTTCCTCCAGTTGGCGTAAATATGTCGCACACAGTGCATGTGTTCGGAATTTGAAGCTAACTTTTGAATTCCATTAATGAGACCCTGCAATTTAATAATAAGATGTTATTGTATATAAAAATTTATTATAAGAATGCAAACAAATAAATAAACACTATAAGTATTACCCGATGTTGATCACTCATAAACGTCCAGCCAAAGCCATCCCCTATAGATAAATCTTCAAACAAGTGCTCAAAAAACCAAGTCCAAGCATCTTCGCTTTCTTTCTCGACAACTGCCCAAGAAATGGGCCACATCTTATTGTTATAGTCTTTAGCCACTGCTGATAACAGAACTCCACCTAATTTTGATTTCAAAAAACAGGCATCAAAGCATATGAATCGTCTGCATCCTATAAGAAACCCCTTTCTTAGAGCTGAAAAACCTATATAAGCTCTTTCAAATACAGGTTGGTCTCTCTCATCCAATCTCGTCTTCAACAGATACCTCCCTTCCTTATCCATGTGTTGCAAATGCAATATATAAGATCTCAACATCTTATATTGAGCCTCAAACGAGCCCGAAATTCGAACTAGTGCTTTTTGTTTAGCTTTATAGCACAAGTCAGCAGTCACATTAAGTCCAAATTTCAACTGAACATCCTGCATCATCCTGCATCATATCTTTTGCAGGATAGTTTGGAACTCTCTTCAGTATCGGGGTAAGAATGTCAGCCAACCAATCACTAGTGGCTTGTCTATTGTAGGGAGTTCGAACACATGTGTGTTCATCTGTCATGGTTTTAATCACAAATGTTGACTCATGCCCCAACTTACTTGCATATATCATCCATGGGCATTTTCCATCACATCTTGCATCAATTTTGTTTTTATCTGATTTTTTCCACCAGATATTGTACTCATTTTCAATCGCCCAGTTTCTTATCCCCTCTTTACATTCATCATAATTTCTAAACTTCATCCCAACTTCAAACACAATTTTTTTTGTCAATGTTGCTCTTATATATTTTCGCATTTACTCTTCTTTTACTTTTTCTGTAACCCAATTCCTCATCTGAGTCTAATGAGCATGGAGAGTCATTAGAAGACTCATACTCTGAGATGTCCCTCTCATCAACTTCTTCATCCAACCATGTATGATCTAGAAGGTTCACTCTTTTGTCACTCTTGTTAATGATGCTCATATTTCTATTCTCACCCCTACTTGGCTCAACAGTAAAATCATCATCCAAACACTGAGCATATATTTTCAAGCTTTGGTTCTTCTCATCAATGTGGTTACAAACCTCATTGTCAAAACCAACATAATCACTGAATAATGTATATCTTTCTACATCATCCACATGTCGAAAAGCATACTTAAAACCACTATGATATCCGAAAGATTTGATATATGCTTCTAAATCATGAAACTGAAACACAACCCAATCAATGTTTTCAATAACTTCAAACTTCCCTCCAACATAACAATCTATATTCCGAAAACTTCCACCATGGATAATGTGAATATTGATAAGAAAATTGAATACACCCACTGTGGTAGATTCACATATCTCTTTACCTTTGTTTTTAGGATCCATCACCTAAAGTTAAACAAACTATATAAGATTTGGAAACTAGTCACATGAAAAATATAGTGTTTGTGCTAACTCATTCGAAATATATAAAACAAATAATTTAATCATAGCATTTAGCATATATTTTTTTACATAGTTAACTGTAAAAAAATTCATCAAAACTGTAAGCAATAAAATACATATTTTGTTTTGAGAAAAAAAAAATACAAGTGGCAGAGAATGAAGGTTGTCTTTGGAGACAAAAAAAAAAAAAAAAGTGGTTCAAGTGGGGGTAGCAAGTGGGGACCTACTCAACAAGAAACAAGATTCCAGTCCACCCAACATCAAAGAAACTAAACACAAAAAATCATCTTAAATCAAAAGTTAAGAAAAAAACGACTAAGAATTTTTTGAAAATACCGTGATTAAGTCGAAGACTCGCAACTCCAATGCGTGATTTTTGCAATTTGGGTGGGGTTCATTAAGCTTTTGCCTTTGATGTAAATTTGGGTTTATTCTTCATCAACAATTTCAATTCTCCAGTGCGTCGTGCGTGTGCTTGGTGGAAGGAGAAACCCTTCCATGTGTTTCTCTTTTAATTCCCAGTCGTTCAGTTTTTTTTTAAAAAAAATTATTATTTTACAAATCAGCATAATAAATATTTAAAGAATATATACATATGCCACATCAGCGATTTTAACAGATGAGGTGGCAATAATTTAACAGAGTTTAAAATTGGGATGAAATTATAAGATATATAATAATATAGGATAGATATCCATAATTTTGAAAGGTGAGGATAGAATTCCATAATTTAGTAAAGTATGGGATAGATACACATAATTAATCTAAATACTCAGAGCATTGAATTAAAATATTTTTCCTCATCAAAACATATATAGCAATAATTAACAAAATTCTTCTCCAAAACTCATCAACTACAATAAAAAGTAAAATTCCTAAAGAAGAGTAACTAATTACATGAACAGAACCCTTCCAACTACCCAGGTTGAGGCCGTCAATGCTCACCATTAACAAAATAACACCTTCAACTCATGCAAATTGTAGAAACATACGATGAGAAATCAGCAAAAATTTTTGTCCTCATCAAATCCGAAACTCCCTACGTTCATGTCTCTCAAAAATCAATCGTATCGATTAAAATCACAAGCAAAGTACTCGATGGTTGGGGGCGGCGAAGATCTGGTGCCCGTTGATGAGAGGATCGGCCATGATGGGGAGAACGACAGCAATTGGAGTGAAAAATCTGAGTTGGAGTATATTAGAAGAGTAAGTTTAGGAATTTAATGTTTAATTTTAAAATTTTAAAAATATTAAATAAAAAATTCAATTAAAATAAATAAATAAGATTTAGATCCGTCTTACAATAAAATATGGAGAGTCTCATCAAGACTTTGCCATTTATTATTTATGCACAAGCATAATTGGGGATCTGCCAGCCGAGTCCCTACCACCACAAACAAATCCTCTCCAAAATTCCCAAATTTCCTAATTTCAAATCCGCCGCCCTAATTCCGGAATTACGGATCACGTCGGCAGCGATTCTAATCCCTTGAAATCCCGGCTTGTTCTATCGTCCGTTGAAAAGTTTTCTTGCCTCATCTTCTCATCCGATACAAAGTGCTTCTACTTTTGCCGCCAGATCTCGAGGTTATCTTATACTCCTCTTTTCCCGTTTCTCGTTATTGGGTGTGATTTTGATTTGTATCTGCTGTATTTGTTGTTTCAATTTTCGTTAAACCCTCATTTCAATTGTGTTGGCTAGGCATCATATTTACATAATCGAACCGTAATTTTGGCCCTATCGTTGAGTTTTCCGATTTTCCTTTTCTCCAGAGTGTGTATTGCTAGTTCGCGAACATGCCGGCCCCCGCGGGGAGGGTTCGCATGCCAGCGAACAACCGGGTGCACAGCAGTGCTGCCCTACAGACCCATGGCATATGGCAGAGTGCGATTGGTTACGATCCGTATGCGCCGAACAAAGAAGAGAAGAGCAGCAAATCTTCTCAGGTGAGCGCCGCCGCTGCAGAAGGCGAACAGGAAAACGCCTATGCCAGTTTCCAGGGTTTACTTGCTCTTGCTCGTATCACCGGATCTAATGCTGATGAGGCGCGTGGTTCTTGCAACAAGTGTGGGAGGGTTGGGCATCTGACATTCCAGTGTAGGAATTTCTTGAGTGCCAAGAACGATGATGATAAGGCAACCAGGGATTCTGATGCCATCCAAGCTGCTGTTATGTCTGGGTTGGAGAAGATGAAAGGTGAGAAAGTGAAGATGCAGGGGAAGGGTGAGGAGAGCAGTGAAGAGGAGGAGAGCGAGAGCTCGGATTCTGATTATGATTCTGAGATAGAGCAGGCTATAGCAGAGAAGTATGGGAGAAGATTTAGTGGTGGGAAGTTAAGGAGCAGTAAGAGTAGGAAGAAGAGTGATAGTGATGAGTCGGATGATGATATCCGTAGGTCAGAGAGGAGAAAGCGGGAGAAGGGAGAGAGAGGTAGATCAAAGAGCAGGAGAAGTGCAAAGAGAAGATACAGTGGCTCTGATGATGAGGATGCAGGGAGAAAAAAGAGGAGGAAGGATAAAAGAAGGAAAAGGGATGACGATTCATCTGATGATGAGGAGGAGGAAACACAAGCGAAGGAGGAGTAAGAGTGAGAAGGAGAGTAGGAGGAGTAAGAAGAAGAGTTACCGTTGATAATTCATCTGATGATTCAATGGAGCAGAGGCATAAGAGGAGGAGCCGGAGGGCAGACTCGGACTCAGCATCTGGTTCCGATGACAGTGGATCAGATGATACTCAAGTGGGAAGGGACAAGAAGCGAAGGAATCACCGCCATGAAGAAGACTTGCTTCTGTGGAGGTAACACATTCTGTTTAATATGATTGTGAGAGTTAAGTTTGATATGTCTATATGTAAGCATGGATTTGGTCAATGAGCTACTTGAAGAAAAAACAGATATGTTTTTGATCATTTGCTGCAATTCACTTTCTTGTTTAGATGTTTTTATTCTCTCTCTTGTTTGTGGTTGTAACTTGTAAGAGTGCTGATCTTTTAATAAGATCGAGAAAATTAGAAGCAGAACCAATTCCAGATAATGCACTCTTTATCCTTTCAAATCCCAGATTCTAAAATGGCAGTTTTTTATGCATGAATTTGGTAGACAATATCTTACGATGCACGTGATAGAGAGAATAACTGAAGGTTGATTATAAGGGGTTAAAAGGTTGATTCTTCTAAAGAAAACTACAGAAAACAAAGCTTTATATTGAAAGATAACCCCAAGATTCCTACTCTTTAAGTAGGGTTGTAAATAAATCAAAATGTTCGTAAGTTTCGATTCGATGAAAGTTTGTTCGATCTTGTTTAAATAATTTTTTTATTAAACGAACCAAACTTGAACATCATAGTATTTAACTCATGAGCAAGATTGTTAGCTAAAATTAGTAAAAAAATTAAAATAATTAATTTTTTTATAAAAGTAATATTTTCAAGAATAAATAACCTTTCTTTTAAAACAATAATAAATATTTTAAATATATTACAAAATTTAAAAAATTTGTTTAGGCCCGATAAAATTCGTGAACTTCAAAATATTCAATAAAAAGCTCGAAGCTTGACTCGATACTAAATGATTTGAGAACGATAATACTCAACTCAACTCAATTCGATAATAGTGGAGTAGTGATATTTATACTATGAAGGCTTTTGATAAATTATTACAAAAGGAAAAAAGCCCCAAAATAACTCATAAACGTCAACCTTTTTCTTTCCAAATCGATCGAGTTGACTTTCTTCTTGTTGTGGGTCGACCGTCAGCAGTCTCAGAGATTGAATTATCAAGCATTTGCTTCTTTGCTTTCTCCATATACTTATCTTGCTACGAAATCATGCAAGAATACACCAACAAACGAAACAGTGTACAGATGCTTTTTTTTGTTTTTTGGGCTTTTCAATTTATTATTTTGGCTCTTCTTTTATCTTTATTATTTTCAAAACATCAAGGGATTTTGATATTTCCACAAGTAAATCAAAAAAATTTAGTCTCGAATCTTCAAATTTTAAAATTTAACCCAAATTATTTAAAACTAGGAAAAATAATGTGAACACTTTTTTTGTTAAAATTGATGGGGGTTTATAACCAACACATTTAAATCATTAACAACGAACACAAGCAACAATCAACAAATGAGCCAGTCAAAGTAACGACACAAGAATTTTAGCGTGGAAAACTCTCTAAAAGAGTAAAACCACGGGACCCGTAGGCCGCTTAAATCATCCACTATATTCAACAATTATGGGTACAACCAAATCCTCCCTAGATCAACAAACTAGAGGCACACCATCAACATTCATCAAGATCAAATACACAAGACCTTGGTATATGTTATACCCTAAGTACACCCAGCAGCGATTCGAACTACCCAAGTACTTACGGTCGAGGCTCGAGATACATGTATCCAGGTGCGATCAAAAGGATATCACACTCGAAGCGCATTGGAGCTCGAACCAGACTTCCCCAAATTAGCACTGAAGATATTTAAGGATCAAATTATACAAGATTGCGGCAATCAAGCACGTCAAACTGCTTAAATCATGGAATTGAGGATTTGCGGCACAATTATTTAATTCTTATTTAATGTATAGAGCAACTAATGTTAATCCCATGATTTACGGGATTTCCTTTTTCAAAGTTGTAAACAAGCTAGTATAAATAGGAAGAATAACAGAGAATGAAGGTCGGCGGATGATCACTAATTTTCATATAAATCTTGGAGTACTCTTCTGGTTCTAAATTTTCAACCTACAACATTTGGCGCCGTCTGTGGGAACCGGAAGAAGGAAGAAAATATGAGTGAATCAGGAATGAGGAGGGAAAATGAATCACAGAGTGAAGGAAACTCAACAATGAACCAGAGAATCTTTGAGGAACATCTACAACGAATGCAAGATGAGATGGAAGAATTAAGGGAACAAAACCGTCGGGTAACCTTGGACGCTGAAAAATTGCGGGAACAACTAGCAATGTATCAGGAGCAATCAAGACCTGAAGACACTTGCAATGAACGCCATATGATTCATTCAGAGGATTCGAATGATTCAGCCAGTAGGGGACCAAGAGGAAAGCTACAAGATGAGAGAGTAAGGAATCTTGAGGCAAGGATAGAGGAAATGACCAAGGCCATGGCAGCCATTCCAGGACTAATAAGTTCAGTGGCCAACATAGTCGGTGATTACAATGACTCTCCTTTTGATCGACGTATTGCCTGTGCGCAAATCCCAGAAAGGTTTGTAATCCCCGTAATGAAAGCATATGACGGAACGACTGACCCAGACGAGTTTATTACCCTCTATAAATTCAAAACGCAAACCGTCACAGTTCCTGAAGCGGTTCGAGAAGCATGTATGTGTCGGAGTTTCGGAGCATGCCTCGAGGGAGCAGCGATGCAATGGTTTATGCATCTAAAGACGAGGAGTATACTCTCCTTTAACGAACTACACAAGCAATTTTCTTCTCAATTTGCGAGTAGTCGTAGGATGCCGAAGCGGTCAGATGATCTTTATCAGATTGTGCAAAAAGAGGGTGAAACGCTTCAGCAATACATAAAGCGATTTAATGAAGTAAAGGTAGCGATCCCTAATTGTCTTGAGGAAACAACAGTTTCTGCCTTCAAAAAAGGGTTGATACAAGGCTCGAGCCTGTTTTGGAAATTAGTAAAATATCCATGTGCAACATATTCGGAAATAATGACAAGGGCTGAGGTGCAGATTCGAAAGGAGATAGAAGAAGAAAATTTTAGCAAAAGAGATAAATGACGAGTTGCGGTCCGAGCCGACATTGTAGGAGGAAAATCAAATCGTTTCAAGCCTTACTCGAACCGCGTAGAACGGAAGGCAGCGGGCTCACAACCCACAACATGAGTTGCACCCATACCTTTTAATCTGAATGCAAACCTGATGGTGGTTATCCAAGAGATGATGGCACTAAGCGGGGAGGTCAGGTGGACGACAAGGGCATTGGCTAACATAGGGAAAAAAACCCCGGAGAACTACTGTGCATTCCACCAAGGTTATGGTCATCGGACCATAGAATGTAGGGACTTCTTGAAGGAAATTCAGAGATTACTTGATCAAGGCCACTTGCAACACTTGAAAAGTGAGCAAATGAATAACACATGGAGGAGGAAAATGAAAGCAATCCGAGAGAAGAAGGAGGCAGCGACAGGGGCGAATCGAGTGCTAATACCTGATGAGCCATGAATAGAAAAAACAATTCACATGATATCAGGAGGACCACCCATAGCAGGTTCATCACGGAATGCCTACAAGAGATATCACAGGGAGGCGAGGAGTGTAAATTCGGTAAGACCATCCTGGTCATCTTCAGAAGAGATAACATTCGGTCCAGCCGATTTGGAGGGAGTCCGGCACCGGCATGATGATGCCTTGGTGATCGAACTGCTAATTGCAAATTGCAGAGTAAAGAGAATACTGGTGGACAGTGGCGCTTCCTCGAACCTGATATTCCTAAAAGCATTCAAAGGTATGGGAATATCCGAAAAAAGCTTAAGTCCGAGCTCAAGTCAACTTGTGGGTTTTAGTGGAGAGCAGCTGATACCCATAGGTGAACTGTATCTACCTGTGTACTCCGAAGGTGTAAATCTTTCGGTAAGATTCCAAGTAGTAGACGCAGAATCTTGTTACAATGTCATAATGGGGCGCCCATGGATGCACGAATTGCAAGCGGTGCCGTCGTCCTTTCATCAAGTGATTAAATTCCCTACTCCCTGGGGGGTTCGATCAATAAAAGGGGAACAACACACAACGAGGGATTGTTATGCAGTGACGATGCTAACAATAGGGGTCGTGGATACACAAGAAAGTTTAATGAAGGTGGGTCTAAATGAGGACGAGTCAGAATTCACATATGCAGGGAACAACATTCCAATCGATTCACAGGGCACACTGGCTACTTTCCTCATAAATAGAAGAGACTTGTTCGCATTTAACCATGCGGAGATGCCTGGGATCGACCCAATGGTGATATCCCACAGGTTGAAAGTCGACCCCAAAGCCAAACCAGTACACCAAAGACGGAGGCGATTTGCTTCCAAAAAGAACGTGGCAATCGCAGAGGAAGTGTCAAACCTGCTCAAAGTCGGATTTATTCAGGAGGTCAAATATCCCGAGTGGTTAGCCAACGTCGTCGTGGTGAAGAAGAAAAACGGAAAGAACAAAGTGTGTGTGGATTATACCGACTTAAACAAATCTTGCCCAAAGGATCCGTTTCCCCTCCCGCATATCGACAGGCTGGTCGATTCGATAGCAGGGCATGCAGTCATGTTATTTATGGATGCATTCTCGGGGTACAATCAAATTCGAATGTTTTCCCCTGACGAAGAAAAGACAACATTTATGACCAACCAAGGCATATATTGCTATCGTGTCATGCCCTTCGGTTTGAAGAATGCTGGTTCAACGTACCAGCGGTTGATGAACAAAATATTCGAACCACTAATTGGAAAGTTAATGGAGGTTTATATTGATGACATGATAGTGAAATCATCAAACATGAAGGAGCACCTCGACCATCTGAAGGAGGTGTTTGACATTCTAAGGAAATTCAACATGAGATTAAACCCGCTGAAGTGCCAATTCGGAGTAACCTCAGGAAAGTGCTTGGGTTACATTGTGAGCAGACAGGGGATCGAGGCAGACCCCGTGCAAATAAAAGCAATACAGGAGTTGAAACCACCTACCACGGCAAAGGAGCTTCAAAGGATGATTGGAAAGTTGGCAGCGCTAAGTCGATTCGTAGCAAGGTATTCAGACCGAACTTTGAGATTCTTTGAACTGTTGAGAAAGGCTAAGCGATACGAGTGGACTCAAGAATGTGATGAAGCGCTGACCCAACTAAAGGCGTACCTATCTAGCGCACCGGTCATGTCTAAGCCGCATAATGATGAAGTCTTACAACTTTATCTGGCTGTGTCAGAAAGGGCCGTGAGTGCTGTGTTGATCAGAGAGCAAGAAGGTTCACAACATCCAGTCTATTACGTAAGTAGAACATTGTTGGACTCAGAAACACGCTACTCAGCATTGGAGAAGCTATTGCTAGCATTAGTGATGGCCACCAGAAAGCTTCGACCATACTTTGAAGCGCACGAAGTGGTTGTAGTCACTAATTTCCCAATAAAGAATATATTGGGAAAAATGGAACTGTCGGGGAGGATGATGAAATGGGCAGTAGAGCTTGGGGGGTACGGGTTGTTATTTGAACCACGTCGAGCTATAAAATCTCAAATCCTTGCAGATTTCATAGCAGAGTACACGCCAGAAATGTACTTACAAGCAGAGATCGAGTCAACCCCAACAGAGAATCCGGGAGACTTTTGGATTCTACACGTTGATGGATCTAGTAACTCGAAGGGAGCAGGCGCTGGAATTTCTCTAACATCTCCGAGCCAAGTAATATATCAGAGAGCAATAAAATTTGAGTTCCGAGCCACAAACAATGAGTCAGAATATGAAGCTTTGATAGCCGGGATGCAATTAGCGCAAGAGATTGGAGTATAGTTGTCAACTGGGCCGGCCCGGGCTGGGCCGGCCCGGGTCCGGGTAAGCCCACCAATTAAGTGGTCCGGCACGGCCCGAGACCACTGTTGAGATGGGCCGTGCCGGGCCGTGCCGTGCCGGACCATTTTGTATTTCTCTTGGCCCAGCACAACCCAGGACCACAATGAAGTGGGCCTGAACCGGGCCTGGGCTGGGTCTTTGGTGGCTTGAAGTGGGCCAGAGATGGGTTTAAAATAAATTATAATTTTTATTTTTTACTCATTTTAAAATTATTTTTAAGGAATATTTCTAATTTTTCTTTAAAGAAACTTAATTTATTTAGGTTAGATTTAATTATGAACACTTAAAATTATTTATTTTGTAGCTAAATTAATAGAAAGAATCAAAATAACTAGTTTAAAATAATAAAAACTAAGAAATATTTGAGATGAGCCACAACCGAGCCTGAGATGGGCCGGTCCTGGGCCTGGGCCTGGGCCGGGCCTGGACTTCAAAAAAAGACCAATATGAGCCCATCAAATCACTTAAGCCCGGCCCGCCAAACCCATTTGATTCGTGGGTCGTTCCTGGGCCGGGCCTCAGCCATGCTGGGCCGTTCTGGGCTGGGTCGGCCCGGCCCACTTGACAACTCTAGATTGGAGTCAGGAAACTTCAAGTCAAATCAGACTCGCAAATGATCGTGAACCAACTAAGTGGTCAATTCTAAGCAAGAGACTGTAGAATGTTTGCATATCACGAGGTGGTGAAAGAGTTAGAGTCAAATTTTGAAGAAGTGACCGTGGAACACATCCCAAGGGAGCACAATATCGAAGCAAATGCCTTGGCAAACCTAGCGGCATCAATGAACGTAAGCCATTCTCGACTCATTCTGCTGGTAACAGCCTTATGGTCTGCAACACGTGATCGCGGAAACAGAGCCATTGAAGTGAACCAATTCTGTTCAACTGAGAGTCAGCATTCGTGGATGAAACCCATAAAAGCATTTTTACTCGGAACGAGTATTGAACAAGGAATCGAATTGAAAAAAGTGGCCAGAAGGGCCGCACGGTTTATGTTCATCGAGGGAACATTGTATAAAAGGTCATTTGAAGGACCATTACTCAAGTGCTTCGATGAACGAGAAGCAAAACAAGTGTTAGCGGAGGTACACTCAGGCAGCTGTGGAAACCACGAGGGACCAAGGAGCTTGTCGCTTCGGGTGATATCCGCGGGGTTCTATTGGCCAACCCTGAAGGAGGACTCGAAGAAGTTCGCAAAAGCATGCGAGAATTGCCAAAGATTCGCTAATTTGAGTCATAAGAAATCGGAGCCCCTACACTCCAATATTCCCATTTAGCCCTTCCACAGATGGGGAATTGACATCATCGGAAAGATGCCGAAAGCGAGAGGAGGAAAGGAGTATGCAGTGATTGCAACTGACTCATTCACGAAGTGGGTTGAGGTTGAAGCTTTGTCGAGCATTCGGGATACAGAGATGATCAAATTCGTTTGGAAGCACATAGTTTGCCGCTTTGGACTGCCGCGAGAGATCATAACTGACAATGGGAGGCAATTCTCAAGCCGAAAGTTCAAAGATTACTGCAAGAATTTGTGGATAAACTTATTGTTTTCGACTCCAAGGTACCCAGAAGCTAATGGATTAGCAGAGTCGACTAATAAAACAATACTGAACACTTTAAAAAGGAGATTGGGTGCTTCTAAGTTTGCTTGGGTCGAAGAATTACCGGCAGTTCTGTGGTCGTACCGTACCACTCTAAGAACCAGTACGGGCAAGACACCATTTGCACTTGCGTATGGAGCAGAGGCAGTGGCACCGGTTGAAGTGATGATGCAAAGTCCACGAGTGTCTTGGTTCGATGAAGAGCTAAACCAGGAGAAGGCGTACGAGTCACTTGAAACCTTAAGTGAAAAAAGGGATGCAGCGGGTGAAAGGATTCGAAGGAGGCAAAAAATAGTCGATCGTTGTTACAATAAATCGGTCCGGCTAAGAACACTAAATGTGGGAGACTGGGTGCTAAGGCAAGTCTTCCAAAACACTAAAGAAGTGAATGCTGGGAAATTGGGACCGAGTTGGGAAGGGCCATACATTGTCTCTGAGGTCGTGAAAAATGGAGCATATCGCATCAAAACTCCGGAGGGGCGAAACATCCCAAATGCTTGGAACATCAAGTACCTTAGGAAATTTTATTTTTGATGTAATATGCTACTGAATAAGCCAAGTATTATGCTCATGAGCAAACAAATAAGTTTCACATTGAATAATTTTAGATTCGAATAGCAATTCAGAAAGTAATAATCATTGATCGAATCACAAAAGAGTGAAACTTTGTTCAAAATACGGATTCATTACGTCAAAAGGGTTCCACATAAAAAAAGAGAAAGATAAGTCTTCTTAATCCTTGTTTTCTTCATGATTCTTCGACCCCAAGTCCTCGTTGGAGCCGGACTCAGAACCATCATCCACCGAGTCGGACGGGAGAAAACTTAAATCAAGATCGGGGTACTTGGCCAAGATAGACTTCTTAACATCAGAAGCAGCCAACTTTTTCATATCCTCGAAGATCGGGCGACCAATCGAAGTATTCATCAACTCGTATAGATTCAACCCTTCCCCTGAAGTTTTAGCCTTCTCAAGAACGCCCTGAATTGATTGGAGCTCTTGCTCCAAACTCGCCAACTAAGCAGCTTGAGCATCTCAGAATTGTTTCTCAGACTGCAATTCATTCACAACAGCTAGCTTCTTGGCCTGAAGTTGTTCGTTCAGCCGGGTCGCAGACAAAAGCTCCTCCTTGACTAAAGATAATGCTTCAACAGCATCTCCCCTCTCCCTCTCGGCAACTCCTAAGGACATTGCTATTGCCACTCGATCGCGCTTCCCCTCCGCCATGGCTTGAGCGTACCCAAAAACTACTGATCGGATCACCTCCAGATTCTGCAACAAGAATGGTCAGCAACTATAAATAATAGACTGAGGACACAACAATATTACCTTAACCGTGCTGTGAGAGTAGTCTAAGAATTTTTTGATTGCACCAACCGAAGTCGACCACAACGGACCACCAGCGGCAATGCGGAGAAAGGTCAGAAAGTCACCACCCCCGCTAGCAACGATGCGATGATCTCTCATAGTTCGTTCGACCTGCTCAACATCGAGAAGGGGGGAAGCCATGCGAGAAGAATTCTTCGCAGTGTCACCATCTAGATTGTCGGTACCTTGTTGGGTGAAATCACAAATATCGTGCTCCTTCGGAGTATGACCTTTTTCGGTCCTTTTCTGCCTTTGGATCAAGGGTTGGTTATCCTCTGAGTCATCCCTCTCGGAGCGATTCTTCGAAATGGCTTCAGAAACGGTCCCCTTCAACTTACTGGATCCTTCACCATCCCTCCTCTTCCTCTTGTGCACCATACCCGTCCGCCTCCGTGCTAGTCGGATAAGTTCCTCCAGGATTAGTTTTGTCATATCTTTAACTCCGCTTATATTAGCCCAGCGAGTGCCTGTGAGTTGGTCAATATCGTGGACAGTATAAGCATACGCCTGCGTGATACGATCGCGTTCCTCCTCAGTGAGAGCTGGACGGGATGGACCTACAAAAGAGAAGTCAATGAGACTTACAAACCAATGGACAAAGATTAGAAACTTACGAGATGCCACTCGAACGATCCCAGAAAGGCCAAGCTGCTCCGTTGGAATTTGGACATAAAAGAATTCCTTGACCCAACCTGGGTTATTCGACGAGCAACCCTTAATCAACGGTTTGTGCGTGCTTCCGGAGTGCTTCGAAAAGAAATAATAGCTCTCACCACTTTGGCTATGTAAATTGTAAATCTCGGCGAACTCGCGAGCCGTAGGAGATCCGAGACCGAGGTCGTGGAATATCAATAAGGTACCCATCATATGCCTCCAAGCCATTGGGGACAGTTGGATAGGAGCTATACCATAATATTCAAGCACAGAAACAAAGAATGGGTGTAACGTAAGTCTAATTCCATGCTTAAAGACGCGAGTGGTGAAAGCCATATAACCCGCAGGAGGACAGTGAGGACGTTGATCGGGGGTGGGTAACACCGGATTAAGTCGGAAAGAAAGATAAAATTTATAGAAATAACTTCGCAGAATTTCAAAGTCAAGAGAAAACTGGGAATTCACCAAGGAACCCTTAAATGCATCATCAGATCCTATCGGAAATCGATCAAACACAGGATCTTCGTTCATTGGAGGAAGGGAAAACGATCGATCACTAGATGAAGAACTGTCAGAAATTTCGGGATGAACCCCGCACGTTTCCCCCATTTCAGACATTATTGAGGCGACGATCTAAAGAAAGACGACTTACCCGGTATATAATCCTTGAATGTTGTAAGAAAGCGGGACCAAACACGACCGAAATCGAACAAGCGCTGATATCCTTATAAGTCTGAAACTCCGGCAAAGTAGCAAGTTGAAAGTGACGAATGAAGAAGGCGAAAAGTTAAAACCCTTATTTGACGCCAGTGGTTATTAAAAGAAATTATTTGAAACACCAAAAATCACGCCGTTCAATTAATACGCGCGACACGTGTAGACTCAATTTTGGAAAACTCAATTTGAATTTCAAATTGACAAGTTAGTTTGAGCGGGCATCTTCGCTCCGAAGTCGTGGCTCGATCGAGCTCCTACGCTCCGAGTAC
>JAPKLW010001467.1:32817-116722 GCA_026898455.1 Plectranthus barbatus
CTTCGCTCCGAAGTCGTGGCTCGATCGAGCTCCTACGCTCCGAGTACACACTTTGACTGAGCTCGACTCGCTCCAAGACCATGTCTAGAATGAGCAACCTTTGCTCCAAAGTCGTGGCTCGACCGAGCTCCTACGCTCCGAGTACACACTTTGACTGAGCTCGACTCGCTCCAAGACCATGTCTTGAATGAGCAACCTTCGCTCTGAAGTCGTGGCTCGATCGAGCTCCTACGCTCTGAGTACACACTTTAACTGAGCTCGGCTCGCTCCCAGACCATGTCTTGAATGAGCAACCATCGCTCCGAAGTCGTGGCTCGACCGAGCTCCTACGCTTCGAGTACACACTTTGACTGAGCTCGACTCGCTCCAAGACCATGTCTTGAATGAGCAACCTTCATTTCGAAGCCGTGGCTCGATCGAGCTCCAATGCTCCGAGTACACACTTTAACTGAGCTCGACTCGCTCCAAGACCATGTCTTGAATGAGCAACCTTCGCTCTAAAGTCGTGGCTCGATCGAGCTCCTACGCTCCGAGTACACACTTTGACTGAGCTCGACTCGCTCCAAGACCATGTCTTGAATGAGCAACCTTAGCTCCGAAGTCGTGGCTCGACCGAGCTCCTACGCTCCGAGTACACACTTTGACTGAGCTCGACTCGCTCCAAGACCATGTCTTGAATGAGCAACTTCGCTCCGAAGTCGTGGCTCGATCGAGCTCCTACGCTCCTAGTACACACTTTGACTAAGCTCGATTCGTTCCAAAACCACACCTCGAACGAGCAACCAACATCCCAAAGACAAAACTTAGCTTTATTGAAACATGCTTGTATTCCAACAAAGCTGGGGGGAAATTGTTATACCCAAAGTACACCCAGCGGCGATTCGAACTACCCAAGTACATACGGTCGAGGCTCAAGATACATGTATCCCGGTGCGATCAAATGGATATCACACTCGAAGTGCATTGGAGCTCGAACCAGACTTCCCCAAATTAGCACTGAAGATATTTAAGGATCAAATTATACAAGATCGCGACAATCAAGCACGTCAAACTGCTTAAATCATGGAATTGAGGATTTGAGGCACAATTATTTAATTCTTATTTAATGTATAGAGCAACTAATGTTAATCCCATGATTTACGGGATTTCCTTTTTCAAAGTTGTAAACAAGCTAGTATAAATAGGAAGAATAACAGAGAATGAAGGTCGGCGGATGATCACTATTTTTCATATAAATCTTGGAGTACTCTTCTGGTTCTAAATTTTCAACCTACAAGAGTATACAACAAACCCATCAAGATTAAACACCTAATCTTGGCAAATAACAAGAAACAAGATGAACAAGAGAAGCAATCAAACCCAAAACAAACAGCTTCAGTTCCCCACGAGCAGACCCACTTATACACCTCAAAAATTGATCTACACCGTTCAAAATGAGGCCAGGGGAGTCACAAACCTGCTGTCCAATTTTCGTGACGATCCAACGGTGCAAACTCTGGCAATCGGCACTTCTTCGCGGCTGCTATAGTGTATTCCGGGAAAGAGCCCTTTTCTCTCTTCTCTCTGTTTTTGTTTCTTGTTCACTACTCTACTCTCACTTCTCATACCCCAACAAACTTACTTCTCTTATCTTCTTTAGGATATAAGCCTAATAGGCTTATTTTATTAGTCAAGCCCACCTAAGAAGTGGACTGACCCAACAAATCTCCCCCGTCAGTTCAACTTCGTGGGCTCGAGCAAGCCCGCTCCCTGCCTACAAACATCAAACTTCTCCCTCGGCAGAGCTTTTGTCAACATATCGGATACATTCTCACTAGTATGCACTTTGGCCAAGTGCAAATGCTTCTTCTCAAACATATCTCGAATCCAATGATACCTCACATCAATATGCTTTGATCGTGAGTGAAATGACGAATTTTTGGAGAGGTGGATAGCGCTCTGGCTATCACTAAACTCAACATACTTCTCTTGGTGAATGCCCAATTCATGAAGGAATCTCTTCATCCACAAAGCTTCTTTGCAACCCTCATTAATTGCAATATACTCAGCTTCTGTGGTGGATAGTGCAATGCATTTTTGCAACTTTGACTGCCATGACACAGCTCCCCCTGCAAAAGTCATCAAGAAACCCGAAATGGACTTTATGGAATCAAAATCTCCAGCCATATCAGAATCAGTATACCCAACGAGTTTTGGTTCATCAATACCAAAACACAAGCATACTCTGGAAGTACATCTCAGGTATCTCAATATCCACTTCACAACTTCCCAATGTTCTCTACCTGGATTAGAGAGAAATCGACTCACAACTCCAACTGCATGATCAATGTTTGGCCTAGTGCAGACCATCGTATACATCAAGCTGCCAACTGCAGATGGGTAAGGAACTCTACTCATATCTGCTCCATCCACACTTGTAGAACTAAGCTTGAAGTGTCCAGCAAATGGGGAACTAACTGGCTCGGCTTTGCTCATATTGAATCGTTCAAGAACCTTCTCGATGTAGTCCTCTTGAGATAGCTAAATCTTTGAATTCTCTCGATCACGAGAGATATTCATACCGAGAATCTTCTTTGCTGATCCCAAATCTTTCATAGCAAAAGACTTGCTCAACTCTTTCTTCAAATTAACAATCTTTTGTACATCATGGCCAATCATCAAGATATCATCAACATATAAAAGTAGGAGAATAAAATCATCACTAGAGTACCTTTTGATGAACACACAATGATCTGATAATGTCTTGGTGTACCCTTGACTCGCCATGAAAGAGTCAAACTTCTTGTTCCATTGTCGTGGAGCTTGTTTGAGTGACTTGAATTCCTTCTGGCTGCTCCATGTAAATTTCTTCATCCAAGTCACCAAGAAGAAATGCAATTTTCACATCAAGTTGCTCAACCTCCAAGTTTAGGCTTGCAGCTATCCCAAGTGCAACTCTAATAGATGAAAACTTCACCACTGGGGAGAAGATTTCCTCAAAGTCTATGCCTTTCTTTTGACCAAAACCCTTCACAACCAACCGAGCTTTGTATCTTGGTTGCGAACTACTACTTTCGATCTTCAACCTGTACACCCACTTGTTCTTGAGAGCTTTCTTGCTTTTTGGTAGCATAACAAAATCATAAGTGTGGTTGTCATGTAGAGATCACATCTGTTCTTCCATAGCTTTCAACCACTCATTCTTATCATCAAGAGAAACTGCCTCTTGGTAGCTTTCTGGCTCTCCTGCATCTGTAAGCATCATAGTCATTTGAAGAATACTTTGTCGATGGATGCCGCTCTCTAGTGGATCTTCTCAAAGGAGGTTCATTTGGTAACTCTTGAACCTCTTCTTCTTCGACTTGCTCAGTCGGATCATCACCCATAGGGATTTCATCATTGATAGGACCATCATCCTGTTCTGGTGGTGCTCTCCTATGATCAGGATTCACTGCAGGCAAATGGATAAAATCCAAATCAATCAAATCACCACTGGGCTTCTCTGTTATCTCTACCTTATCAATATCTTTGATGCACTGTGTGAAGTGCGAATATGTAAGTTTAACACAACGTTGTCAAACTTATCTCTCTTTGACAGGTTACTATTTAAACTCTAACATTCTCGTGTCAAACCTTATCTGCTTAACTTTGACTCTTCAATGTCAAAGTTCCGAATCTGTTTGTTGCAACTAACTCCTATATTTTAGGAAACTTATATTTATCTGTTTAAAGACGTTTTTACAGGTCCTATTTATTAGGTTTCGAATATATTATGTTTATTAAATATATCTTATTAATTATATACTATATCTTTTATTCTAGTTTGTTATTCTAGTTCCTAAATAATAAGGAGCACCTCTACATCTTTATCTAACCCCCACGTGAGATAGTGGGAGTTCATTTTTGTTGTATGAACAGGTAAAGACGTGGAAGAAGACACGATCCTCTGCAAAGTAGTGGAAAGCTTGTACGTGTGCTCGAAGTCAAATAAATAGAAGACGAAGAAGACTAGAGACGTGTGGATTAAAGGTTAGACACATATACATATGAGCTCTCTAGGCTGAATCGTTCTCCAATCATTCATCAAGTGTACGAAGTCTACAATCGAGTTGTGGAATCCATCTCCGGAGAGTGAATTCTACGGTGGAGGAGTAATTGGGTTGTATCGTGTAGTTTTGTGTGTGATTGCTTTCGTAGGAATTTTTCTAAGAAGTGAACTTAGGAAAATTTCTATCTTGTTTAGTATTTTGTTCTTCACTTGTAAAAACTTTTTTTGAATAAGTGAAAATTATTTGCCGTGTGGCTCTCGAGGGTTTATGATTTGTAAACCTTCGAACAATTAATTTCGCTATGTCAAACTCTTTTAAAGTTTATGCTTTGACTTTTGTGTGTCAAACATTTTATTTACTGTGTCTTTGACACCATTGTGTTAAACTCGGGCACTATATTATATCAATTGGCGTCACGAGCCTCTACTTGACGGACTAAGTATTTTCTTTCCTGAGTGCAGTTTTTCACAATGGACATGTCAAGTGTGCCAGCTCGTCCTCCCGTGCTGGATTGCAATGGGACTAACTACAACATGTGGAAATCCCGAATGCGAATCTACATCAAAGCTGTTGATGAACGAGCTTGGGCTGCATTGCTGGAAGGATGGACACCTCCGAAGGAAGAAATTCCAGATCCTGAAGATGCTATAAAAACAGTCACTATTGTAAAAGAAGAAGGAAAATGGACGAATGAGGAACGAATGCTGTCAAACTGCAATGCCAAAGCTCTTAATGCAATTTTTATGTCTGTTCATATTGGTTGTGCTAGGTTAATTTCAAGTTTCTTGGAAGCAAAAGAAGCCTGGCTTATCCTACAAGCCAAATGTGAAGGGTCAGCCAGTGTACGAAAGAGCAAAATGAGACTTCTCACTACCAAATTTGAGAATCTCCGTATGGCCGAGGACGAGTCAATCACCGAATACTTTGAAAAAATGATGACCATGGCGAATGATGCTCTCACTCTTGAAGAGCCTATAAGCAATGAGAGAATGGTTAGCGAGATGCTGAGATCCCTTCCTGAAAGATTCAACTATAAAATTTCAGCCATTGAAGAGGCCAAAGATTTGGAAAAGCTGGATATTGGTGAATTGATAAGCATTCTTACCACATTTGAAATGAATTTGAATGAACAAAAACAAGTCTACAGGGGAAAAAGTGTCGCACTTCATGCTGGAAAAGAAACTGTGGAAAGTGTGTCAAAGTCTTCGAAGTTTGACCTTGAGGTGTTAGACGATGAATTGCAAGATGAGGAACATCCTAATCTGGTGCTCTTGACAAAAAATTTCAACAAATTCATGAAATCTGTGAAGAAAAGAAAAGGTAAATCCAGCACAAGGAGGTTCAAGACTTCAACCTCTGTGCCCTCAAGTGCCTCAAGTAACTCAACCACATCCTCTCGTAAGAGTGATAAATACTCCAAAAATTGTATTAATCCTTTTTCAGAAAGTTCTACTTTTGATAATGTCAAATGTCATGGATGTTCTGGAATGGGTCATTTTGCTAACGAATGTCCGACTGTTTTAAGAAGAAAGAAGCTTAACTTTAACACCACCCTCAGTGACGACTCTGACACTAATGAGGATGAGGATGAGAATGTTGTGTTATATGTTAAGATTGAGGAACTTAATGAAGATGACCTGATGGAGATGGACAACACAAAAGAGAGAAATGAAGATGAGAATGATCTCATCATCGTACCATGTAGTGATCCAAACAACTGGTACAATGCTTCTAACTCTGACGTGTCAATGTCTGAGTATGTTTCAGGTCAAACCAATGAGGAAGAAGGAAACTTTGGTACTACACCAAAAGAGATGGAGAAAGTTAGTGAACTCTTTAACATTGTGGATAGAAGATGTGAGGAACAAAGACAGGAAATTGAAAGGCTTAAAGAAGAGAATCGATCCTTAAGGAGACAACTTATGAGATTAGAAGTTCTTCTCATTCAGAGGGACAAAGATGTCAGTCATCTCAAGGACAAGCTGAAGGAGGCTGATTCCGTCTTTGACAAAATCAATCGTGGACGTGACACTCTAGATGAGATCCTTGCCACTAAGACATCAAATGGAAGTGGACTTGGGTATGAAGATCAAACAACTCCCAATTATAGTCCATTTGATCCTCAGAACATGATCAAATTCACAAAAGAGGAGTCTGACACCAGAGGAGTGACCTGCCTTGTTAGTATGCACTGATGATTTTTCAAGATTCACATGGGTGGGATTCCTAAGAGAAAAGTCTGAAGCCTTTGATCACTTCAAGAAGCTGTACAAAAAGTTCAAGAAACTCTATCACTCCAGTGTCATACGGATCCGAACAGATCATGGAAGAGAGTTTGAGAACGAAAGCTTCAGCCAATTTTGTGAAAGAAAGGGCACCTCTCACGAGTTCTCAGCACCCAAGACACCACAACAAAATGGTGTGGTAGAAAGAAAGAATCGAACACTGTAGGAAATGGTGCAGGTTATGTTAAACTCAAAGAACCTTTCTAAAAGGTTATGGGCTGAAGCTGTCAACACTGCATGTCATTTGATCAACAGGGTCTATCTTCGACCTGGAACAAAGACCACTCCTTATGAGATCCTAAATGGTAAGAAACCTAACTTGAAGTACTTACATGTTTTTGGTTGTCTTTGTTATGTGTTGAACGACAGGGATTATCTTACCAAACTGGACACAAGGAGCAGTAAAGCCATATTTCTTGGGTATGCTAGCAACAAGCGAGCCTATCGAGTGTACAACCTTGACACTCAAACAATCCAGGAGTCAATTAATGTTGTATTTGACGAAGCTGGATCACTGCTTGAGAAGATAGATGAACTAGATGCATCTGATCTCATTGAAAATTCTGGAGAAACTTCAAGCAGTGATCAGTCAACCACGAATCAAACTGCACCTGACTTTGACACGGATGATCACTCTGACACCCCAGTGTCAAACCATGATAGAAGGGACCCTCCTATGAAGATAAGGAAGGACCATCCCTCATCTCAGGTAATTAGGAGTTTGGCAGAAGGTATCCAAACTAGGAAGAAAGATCCGGTCAATTACCGAGAGATGGTCAGATCCGTGTGCTTGTCTACAAGGTTTAATCTCTTACACTCTATGTGTTATTTATCTCTAACCGAACCAAAAAATGTCAAAGAAGCTCTTGCAGATGAATTTTGGATTAAATCCATGCAAGAAGAACTAAGTCAATTCGAATACAATGATGTTTGGGAGCTGGTTCCAAGACCGATGGATAAGAATGTGATTAGAACTAAGTGGATCTTCAAAAACAAGACCGATGAAAAGGGTAATGTTGTGAGAAACAAGTCTCGATTGGTTGTGCAGGGTTATACGCAGGTGGAAGGCATTGACTTTGACGAAACATTTGCTCCTGTGGCACGATTAGAGTCAATCCGCCTTCTCATTGCCATTGCTTGTGCTGCTGATTTCTCCCTATACCAAATGGATGTTAAAAGTGCATTTTTGAATGGAATCTTGGAAGAAGAAGCCTATGTCGAGCAACCCAAAGGGTTTGAAGATATGTCAAAGTCGGATCATGTGTACAGACTCAAAAAGGCACTCTACGGCTTAAAACAAGCTCCTCGTGCATGGTATGCTAAACTCACCGAATTCCTATTGGATCTGAGGTTTGTAAGAAGTAATGCTGATAAAACCCTCTTTGTTAAACATTTAGGAAATAGTTATATTATCGCTCAAATTTATGTAGATGACATTGTTTTTGGTGCTTCTGATGTCAAACTTGTTGATGAGTTTGTCACCAACATGTCAAACATGTTCCAAATGAGTATGGTAGGAGAATTAAATTATTTTTTAGGTTTGCAGGTTTTACAACGTTAAGATGGAGTCTTTATATCTCAGTCTAAGTATGCTTTAGGTATTGATAAGAGATTTGGTCTAGATACTGCTAAACATATGAAAACTCCTATGGGAAGTAGTGACAAATTATGTAGGGATAATTCTGGTGTCAAAGTTGAACCTACCCTTTACCGAAGTATGATAGGAAGTCTCCTATATATGTCTGCTAGTCATCCAGATATTCTTTTTAGTGTTGGTGTATGTGCTAGATACCAGTCTGATCCTAAGGAGTCACACCTCAAGGCTGTTAAAAGAATAATCTGATATATCTCTGGCACACCCAATATGGGACTTTGGTACACAAAGAATTCTGGTACTAACATTACAGGTTATAGTGATGCGGATTGGGTTGGTGATATGGATGACAGAAAAAGCACAAGTGGTGGAGGATTTCTAGTTGGTGCAAACCTGATGTCATGATCAAGCAAGAAACAGACTTGCATTTCACTATCAATGCTTGAAGCTGAATACATCTCAGCAGCTAGTGGGTGCACTCAACTACTATGGATGAAACAAATGTTAGAAGATTATGGTTTGCCTTCTGAAACTCTGACTCTCTTGTGTGATAATGCTAGTGCGATAGAAATTGCTAAAAACCCTATTCAACACTCACTCACTAAGCACATTGATATAAGACACCACTTTATACGGGATTTAGTTGAAAAAGGTTTAATTACTTTAAAGTTTGTTTCAACGAAAGAACAAATAGCAGATATTTTTACTAAAGCTCTTGACTTTGAGAGATTCTCATACTTGAGAAGATCTCTAGGCATGTGTTACCCCCATGCCTAATGGTTTGATTATGTGACTGCCTGCCAATCTTTGACACTGTGATGTTAAAGTTTGTTCTTTTTGTCGATTATTTTTTCTCATGTTATAAAACTGAGAGATACAAGAGTGAGATCTCAAAGTTATAAAACATGGTGATTGTGACCCATTTATGTTTTCAAATTAACTGGAAGTACTATGGACAAAAAGTTGTTAGAACTCTGACCATGTGGAATCAAAGTTTATTTGTGAAATGAATTGGCTGTTTTCATGTATCTCATTTAATAGTAAAGATTGGATGTGATTAGACACACAATCTTTGTGGAAGGAATAATGAGATTGTTTTTATCGACACTTTGTAACTTTGACACCCCAGTATCAAACTTGGTAGCAGTCATCATATTTTAAATCTTTTTGAGCTTTATTTTATTCTGCAAGATTTGTTTTTAGTTGTTGCGAATTTTATGGTTTTTAAAATTTTAAATTAACCTAATCCGTTTTAATTTGGTTTTAACCTAAGTTTCAGGAGTTTGTTTTCTAGATATTATGCATTATCTTTGATTCATATATTTTTTCCTTAATATTCGATATTATTGTTTCACCCCTCTCTCTACTTAAGTATTATTTTGCAGGCTACTATTCACATCAATCACTCACACTCTCCAAAGCTCTCTCTCCTCCACACAACCATTCGACTTCTCTCTCTCACAAATCACTCGCCTCTCTCTCTTTCTCTCTGAAACCTCTAAACTCTCTCAAAAACCACCATGGCCGACAAGAACATTCAAGACTTGCTAGCTGAAATCTTAGCCTCACCGGACGGAGCCAAAATTCTCCAACGCCTTCTCAAGAGTCAAATGGAGAAAGCATCTCAAGCCTCCGTCTCTCAACCCGTCATTGAAGGTACCACACTTTCTCCCGTCTCTGAAACCTTAACCACGCCTCTTGCCACCTCTGAAATCACACCACCACCTACTTCCGCCGAACCCTCTCCTCAAATCATCACCGAACACCCTACTGAAACTCCTCAATCACCCACTGAACCCAAAAACTCTTTCGCCTCTGAACCCATGCCGAAAGAACCTACCACCGCCTCTCTCTCCTCTCCAACTAAAACAATGAACCCCTCCTCACCTTCCATGCCGTCTATCGAGGAGTCAGACAAAGACTTTGACAAAGAAACCGAGAGGATTTTGAAGGAACCCTTCCTCCAACCCGATTCAACCTCTCAGCCCTCTCAATGCTTTGCTGACCTACCTCTGACAACCGCCGGAGAAACCCCATCTGAAGTTCTCCATGAGCCACCACTTCGGTATACACTGCCTGGTCAAGAAGACTTCCCCATTGACGCCGATCAACCAGGAAATTTGAAGTTGATCTCTGATGCCGTCCAACAACTTGAGGGGAAGATGCCTGAGAGAATATCTGAAAGGATCTTTGAAGAAACAGTGAAGAAGCAGTACAAAAAGCATGCCCAGCCGGAGAAAGAAGGTGAAGTCGAGGAAATTTCAACGGAGTCTGACTTACACCACCCATGCTTTCACAAAGGATGATGATCTGCTGCAGCAATCACTGAAGTCTGACAACGTCATGTCAGACTATGAGACCGGAGATTTGAATAGCTCTGACGAAGATTTCAAGGCGGATCCCCAAGAAACTGAACAAGCCAAAGAACATGCCGATTCAAGTGGAGAGAAACTGGAAAAAAAAGGAAGAAGCCTGAAGGAGCAACCTTTGTCAAGAAAACCAAGCCAAAACCAAAAAAGTCTGTGTCAAAGTCCACCAAACGCCGAGCAAAATCCAACTCTCGTGAAAGATCCGAAGCTAAGCAGTCAAAGAAGCCCAAAGTGGAGCAATCTGAATCCGTGGAACCATCATCTCTCAAGGGAAAAGGTACTTCATCTTCCTCTGGTGAAGAGTCTGACTATGATATTATTAGGTCATATAGTCTGAAGTATTATCACTGCCTTGCCAAGTCCCTTAAATTGCTTTACTCTAAGAGGAGATTTAAGGTAGAAAAGATGATGGATAGCACATTGTTTTCTAAACATGGCTTAGACTTGCTGCTTAAGAGGAGGGGTTTGCTTAGGACTGTGACAAAATTTACAGCTTTTAGTCCTACTTTGGTGTTAGAATTGTTTGCCATTATAATAAAGGATGAAGTCTTCCAGACTGGAAAACCCTAGTTTGGATAGTCTTATGGTAGGGGGAAAATTATAAAGTTTGACCCTGAAACGATCAATTCTTTCTTGGGGTTAAAGTCTGAGTGTGTGGAAGCATTGCCAAAGTCTGCGGATACGGATTTAGCTGTTGAATTGACTGGGGGAAAAGCTAAGACCTGGGTGACCAAGCTGCCTGTCTCCACCCTGACCTGGAAATATGTGGCCCTGTTCAAAATTTGCGTTCACAACTGGTTGCCAAACAAGAATTTGTCAGTGGTGTCCAAGGAGCAAGCTGAATTTCTCTACCGAGTGGGCATTGGTCTCCCTTTTAATTTTGGTCAAGCTGTTTTTACTAACATTTTCCATGCAGTGTCTAAAGTTGATTCCACATACCTACCGCATCCTTGCCTTCTCCATGCGCTAATGTTATCTCAAGGTGTTACTCCGGTGGACGAAGAGTTGCAGTCTGATCCCATTCCTCTGATCTTTGAGCAATCTCTGACTAGGAAAGGCAATACAAGGGTCAAAGACTTGTCGTATGTTCCGAGTGACGAATCCTAGGATGAAGAAGTGGATGCTAGTACATCTTCCCAAGATCAGACTTCCAAGATCCGACAGGCCAAGAGACTCATCATGCAGGCCTTAAAATTGCTTCAGGATGTGGAGTAAGCTTTCCTACCTATACCATTCAGGGGGAGACTTGGTGGAAGATGGTGGATGCTGCTTTGACTCTAATTCCCTTCTCCTGCTGCTTTATTAAAACTTTGATCTTTGGAAACAATTTGTTAAGTTTTTATGTTTTTCTGTTTTTGATGCTGGATATTTATGATTCAGGGGGAGTTTGATACAAACCCTGTAATCAGTTTGATTTGCTTATGCAATGGTTACTTTTGTTATGGTTGATCCATTTTTTATTTGCTTTTATTATGGTTGCGCCATATGGATTTGTGTGACTTTGAATGCTATTTTTTTATGGATGATCCATATGGAATAGTAACAGGTCGGATAAGCTTAAGGGGGAGATTGTGAAGTGCGAATATGTAAGTTTGACACAACGTTGTCAAACTTACCTCTCTTTGATAAGTTACTGTTTAAACTCTAACATTCTCGTGTCAAACCTTATCTGCTTAACTTTGACTCTTCAATGTCAAAGTTCCGAATCTGTTTGTTGCAACTAACTCCTATATTTTAGGAAACTTATATTTATCTGTTTAAAGATGTTTTTACAGGTCCTATTTATTAGGTTTCGAATATATTATATTTATTAACTATATCTTATTAATTATATATTATATCTTATATTCTAGTTTGTTATTCTAGTTCCTAAATAATAGGGAGCACCTCTACATCTTTATCTAACCCCAATGTGAGATAGTGCGAGTTCATTTTTTTTTGTATGAACAGGTAAAGGCGTGGACGAAGATACGATCCTCTGCAAAGTAGTGGAAAGCTTGTACGTGTGCTCCAAGATAAATAAATAGAAGACGAAGAAGCCTAGAGACGTGTGGATTAGAGGTTAGACACATATTCATATGAGCTCTCTAGGCTGAATTGTTCTCCAATCATTCATCAAGTGCACGAAGTCTACAATCGTGTTGTGGAATCCATCTCCGGAGAGTGAATCCTACGGTGGAGGAGTAATTGGGTTGTATCGTGTAGTTTTGTGTTTGATTGCTTTCGTAGGAATTTTTCTAAGGAGTGAACTTAGGAAAATTTCTATTTTGTTTAGTATTTTGTTCTTCACTTGTAAAAACTTTGTTTGAATAAGTGAAAACTATTTGCCGTGTGGCTCTCGAGGGTTTATGATTTATAAACCTTCGAACAATTAATTCCGCTGTGTCAAACTCTTTTAAAGTTTACGCTTTGACTTTTGTGTGTCAAACATTTTATTTACTGTGTCTTTGACACCATTGTGTTAAACTCGGGCACTATATTATATCACACTGGTCTTCCACAAACACATCATCTCGACTTCTGATAAGCTTCTTTTGAACTGGATCATAGAACCTGTAGCCGAACTCATCAAGACCGTAGCCAATGAACACACATGGCCTCGTTTTGACATCGAGCTTAGACTGCTCATCCTTAGGAATGTGAACAAAGGCCTTGCACCCAAAGACACGTAGATGATCATAAGACATTGTCTTTCCAGACCATATCCTATCTGGAACCTGAAAGTTCAATGGAACACTCGGTGTTAGATTCAAGATATGAACCATCGTGTTCAAGCTTCACCCCAAAATGACCTTGGCAACTGTGACTGTGAGAGCAAACATCTGACTCTCTCAACAAGTGTCCTGTTGGGGTTAAAGTCTGAGTGTGTGGAAGCATTGCCAAAGTCTATGGATACGGATTTAGCTGTTGAATTGACTGGGGGAAAGCTAAGACCTGGGTGACCAAGCTGCCTGTCTCCACCCTGGCCTGGAAATATGTGGCCCTGTTCAAAATTTGCGTTCACAACTGGTTGCCAAACAAGAATTTGTCAGTGGTGTCCAATGAGCAAGCTGAATTTCTCTACCGAGTGGGCACTGGTCTCCCCTTTAATTTTGGTCAAGCTGTTTTTATTAACATTTTCCATGCAGTATCTAAAGCTGATTCCACATACCTACCGCATCCTTTCCTTCTCCATGTGCTAATCTTATCTCAAGGTGTTACTCCGGTGGACGAAGAGTTGCAGTCTGATCCCATTCCTCTGGTCTTTGAGCAATCTCTGACTAGGAAAGACGATACAAGGGTCAAAGACTTGCACATCTCCAACTCCAACAGCTTTGATAGTACTATCATTTCCCATTCTAACACTTCCAAAGCCACCAGAAGTGTAAGATGCGAAGAAATATCTCCTCGAAGTAGCATGGATCGAGGCACCACTAACAATCACCCAACTAGTCTCTTGGCAAGTAAGATTGACGGTATCACCATCGTACATCACAAAGAACTCATTTGTCGTTGTGGTTGCCATGTCACACTTTTCACCTTCATGGGCTTTCTTCTCTTTGCTTTTGTTATTAGGGTTCTCTCATAGAAACTTTCTGCAAAATCTCTTTATGTGCCCCTTTTTACCACAGTAATGGCACTCAATGTTTGCATACTTACTGTTTCTGCTCTTGCTTTTATTTCTGTCTTTTGGGCCTCTACTCTGACTCCTCCCCCTGTTCTCTGTGAATAGAAGATCCAACTGTGAAGAAGAACTCGTTGACTTTCTTCTCATCTCTTCATTGAGAACACTGCTCTTGACTACATCCATAGACAAGACACCATCTGGAGCTGAGTTAGACAATGACATTCTGAATGTCTCCCAAGAATCAGACAAGGTACCAAGAAACAACAACCCCCTCTTCATCAAACTTGATTTTCATTCCAACCAGTTGATTTATAATGCCCTGGAATGTATTCAAGTGATCTATCATCCCTTTTCCATTCTGATACTTCAACCCTAACAACTGCTTGATCAAATAGAGCTTGTTGTTGCCGGTCTTTCTAGTATATAGCTCTTCAAGCTTCTTCCAAAGATTCTTTGCGTTCTTTTCCTCACTAAAATGATTTAGGACATTATCATCCACCCTCTGTCGAATATATCCACACACTTGGCGATGAAGTAATTCCCATTCAGCATTTGTTTTGTCTGCCGGCTTCGCAGTAGCAAATACAGGTGAGTAGTATTCTTTCACATAAAGAAGATCTTCTATCTTCCCCTTCCATACATGATAGTTGGACCCATTTAAAGTGACCATCCTACTTGTGTTACCCTCCATGATTTGAATCAAACTCAACAACTACAACCTGAGCTCTGGATACCACTTTGATGGGGTTTATAACCACCACATTCAAATCATCAACAACGAACACAAGCAACAATAATCAAATGAGCCAGCCAAAGTAACGACACAAGAATTTTAGCGTGGAAAACTCTCTAAAAGTGAAAAACCACGGGACCCGTAGGCCGCTTAAATCATCCACTATATTCAACAATAATGGGTACAACCAGATCCTCCCTAGATCAACAAACTAGAGGCACACCATCAACATTCATCAAGATCAAATACACAAGACCTTGGTATACAAAAAACCCTTCTTGGCAAATAACAAGAAACAAGATGAACAAGAGAAGCAATCAAACCCAAAATAAACAGCTTCAGTTCCCCACGAGCAGACCCACTTATACACCTCAAAAAATGATCTCCACCGTTCAAAATGAGGCCAGGGGAGTCATGAACCTGCTGTCCAATTTTCGTGACGATCCAACGGTGCAAATTCCGACAATCGGCACTTCTTCACGTCTGCTACAGTGTATTCCAGGAATGAGCCATTTTCTCTCCTCTTTGTTTTTTGTTTCTTGTTCACTACTCTACTCTCACTTCTCATAGCCCAGCAAATTTACTTCTCTTATTTTCTTTAGGATATAAGCCTAATGGGCTTATTTTATTAGTCAAGCCCACCTAAGAAGTGGACTGACCCAACAAAAATATACTTAAACTAATTAAATATATTTAATCGAACCCTAATTCATTTTTCCTTTACTAAAATCTAAATGAAATTTTGTTGACTGATAAGAAAATTAACTTTATGTTAAAATAAAAATAATAATAAGGGCACTTATATTTAGTATCGCTCCTCTACTGCTCTCCGACCCCTCTCCAGTTGAAATTTTTATTAATCTATATTATATATTAAAACAAAACCAGATCCTAAATATGATAAGTGATAACTCCCTAAAGGAGTTATTATTTTAGTATTTTATAGGTATTTTTTATATTCTTTTGAGTGTTTCTAACCCGTTTTAATTTGTTATTGTGTTGTATTTACCTTTTTTTGCATTCTATGTCTTGTATAGTTGTGTTTTGCTGTTTTTAGTTGTTTTGCAAGGAAAAAGAGTGAGATTAACTAGGTTTCAAGACAAATGAGTGAAAGAGTAATCTGCTGGCTGTTATGTTAGAGCATTTGAGTGGCATTACTGAGAGCTGAGAGACTGCACCTGGGGGGACCACTTTGCTGTCACAAAAGAAAAAGTGATTTTCAAAGCTTTTTCTTTACAGGTGTCACACGAATTTTAGAGATAGCACACAAGGGCAAAACAGGCAGCACACCTTTTTTTTGGATAAAGTAGGGCAAAACAAAAGGGGAACTCAATCATTCTTAGAGAACAAGCCACATTTTAGAGAGAGGAAAAACTTGGGGGGCTGTGCAGAGATGGAGGAAGGAGAAGAGTAGCAGCAGCTGGACACAATGTTGCTGGTTTTCTTGCTTCTTTAGTTTTGTTTTTAGCTAATACAATGAATGATAGCTGGAACATGTTTAAGTTTTATTTTATTTTTAGTTTAAATACGAGCTAAGTTATTTTGCACTTGGGTTGTGGATTCTTGATTTGACCTTGAATATATGTTAATGGCTGATTTTTGCTTGAATCTGAGTTTGTTTATGATTTTGGAATGATTGTTCTCTTGAGCACGGAAGTGGATAGAGAAATATCACCTATTGAGACCGGAAGGAGATGTAGGTTGAGGAAGTCATAAACAATTGTATTTCTTACATAGGCATATGAGGGGATACAACTTAACAAATAACCCAGATCTGAATTCTGTTCATTTGATTGTCATGGGAAGCATAAGAATATGATGCATGATAGGAAGGTGTAGATCTAGTAGAGTGGAAACTTGCTAGGCACTTTGTGTGTGGTTTTAAGACTCAGAGTTCTTGCGAGACCTATGCTCTAGCATATAGGACAGTGAAAGATTGAAAATCTATAACTCAAGTGTGTTTCTCTTCCTTTGTTTGCAGGTGTTAGTGGTCATTTGTGATTAGTTTATGATCAGAAGGGTTGCTAATCTTGTTCATTTCAGTTTCCTTTCCATTTCAGTTTATTGCACTTTTAATTTGAGTATGCATCACCAAACCTATTTTACAAGCAATATTGTGTGCATGGCTTGATCATACACTCTCTAGGGTTCGATATCTGGTCTCCTAGACTACATTACTTGTCGATTGCGTATACTTGCGCATAGTTTCTGTAGTTACCTTGCTGCAGCAACAACAAGTTTTTGGCGCCGTTGCCGGGGAGTGTTGTTTTTTAGTCTGAATGCTATTATATTGCTTGATTACTGCTTTCATTTTATTTTTAGTATTTTTACTTGTTTGATTAACAAGGTGCTATAGTGTTTTAATCTTCAGGTGTGAAAATTTTGGGAACAAAGAAAAGAAAAAAAAGATGATAAATCAAGGTGGTGTTGCTGGAAATGGTGGAAACAACTTGGTGAATATCTTGGCTATGGCTAATGGTAAAGACAAACCTATTCGTTGTTATGCAAACCCATTGTTCCAGGAGCTGAAACCAAGCATTATGTGGCCTGAAATTGAAGCTAACCATTTTGAGTTGAAGCCGCTAATGTTCCAAATGCTGGAGTTCATTGGCCGATTTAGTGGTCAACCCTCCGATGATCCCCATCTTCATTTGCGATCTTTCTTGGAGGTTTGTGACTCTTTCAAGCTGCAAGGTGTGAGTCCAGAGGCACTAAGGCTGAGGCTATTTCCTTTCTCATTAAGGGACAACGCCCGATCATGGTTGAGCTCATTTCCACCAGTTTCTATCACCACTTGGAATGAGTTGACTGAAAAATTCATGATGAAGTATTTTCCAGCAGCAAAGATTGCCAAGTCTCGAAATGAGATTATGTTCTTTAGGCAAGAGGATGAATGTGTGAGTGAAGCTTGGGAAAGGTTTAAGGAGTTGCTAAGAAGGTGCCCCTACCATGGGATTCCTAATTACATTCAGATTGAGACTTTCTACTTTGGGCTGAATTTAAACTCAAGGATGATGTTGGATGCATCAGCAAGTGGAGCCTTATTATCCAAATCCTATGAAGAAGCATGTGAATTGTTGGACCTGATATCATCCAACAACTATCAATGGGAAGATCCAAGAGCTTCTCCATCATTAACTCAAAAAGTGTCAGGAATTCTACAAGTGGATGCTCTCACTGCTGTTACTGCACTATTGGCAGCAATGGGTTCAGCAATTGAGAGTATTGAGCATAACATTTGTCCCCAACCATTGTTGCAAAAGGAAAAATCTATGGTGGTATCATGCATTTATTGTGGAGAAGCACACAAGTTTGAAGAGTGTCCAGCTCATCCAACATCTGTATGCTTTGAAGAAAATCTGAATTATCAGCAAAACCTGGGGAATAATCCATATTCTAACTCATGCAACTCAGGGTGGATGAACTCTACCAATCTTTTATGGTAAGAGTTAGAAAATTCCAATGCTGCAGCATCTGAGCAGCATAAGTCTGGGAGTTCTAGTTTCCAACAGCAAAATCAGCAAAGAACTGAAGCACCACCTGGGAAGCAGCTGAATTCATTGGAGGATATGCTCAAGGAATTTGTTACAAAAAATGCAGCAATGAGTCAGAGTCAGGATGCCCTTATTCAAAGTCAAGCTGCTTCACTTAGAAGTTTGGAAGTGCAAGTTGGGAAATTGGCAACCGAGCTGAGAAATAGACCTCAAGGCTTACCGCTGAGTGTCATTTTCAATCAGAGGCCAGAAAAAGAATTTGTCAAAGCATTAACATTGAGGAGTGACAGGAAACCTGAGGAATTTTCCCCTGCACAGGGTCAAGAAGCTGAAAAAGAATAACAGAAACAGACTGCACTTCATGCTGTAGCACAGGAGCAGCATACGACTGCTGAGAGGAAGTTTGCAACTCCACCACCACCTTTTCCACATGGGGTGAAAAATCAAAATGATGAAATGGAGAAGTGTCCTGCAATTGATGTATTTGATGTTTTTGCTGGGGAAGTGCACGAAGAGTTGTACATGGAGTCCGAGCAAGTTGGAAATGATTACAATGAGTTTGAGGGGCCGATTGCCGATGAAGAATTTCAAAAACTTGAATCTCTTGAGTTTTCACATGGGGAATTTCAGACTCTGCCCACTGAACAGCCAGAACTGGTATTGGATTCGTTGTTACCTTATTTGGAGGATGAGGACACATTACCCTTGAAAAATCCAAAACCACCTGATATTTGGTACATGGGCAAGAGTGCGAAGTTTTGAGGCGTCCATGAGACTATCCTCGGGGCCCAAGAGGTGCTTCCAGAAAGCACAACTCTGATAGGGAGCAGCCGGGATACTGCTCTGTGCTAGTATGAAGATTCCTTAGGTATGCAAGCACATGGCTATACTGAGTGGCATCAGGATGCCGCCCCGTGGGCCGATGTGTGGGTCCGGAATCCACGCGGCTTAGAATCATTTGGGAAACGATGCCGAGGAGGACAATGGTGACTCCTATGTCCCGATGGAGATCGATACCTCTAAGGAAAATAATGATGTATTCAACCCAGAGGACCCGGTTTGGTCGGCCGTGTCCCTCGCCATCGAGGAGCTGGTGAAGAAGAATTCAATGGGAATTCCATGCCACAAGATGGTATATACTTTGCCATTGATTGTGGACCGATGCTTCTGACCACCACAACCTGATGATGTAGCTTTCTTCTTGCTGGTCATCAAATATGGGATCGATCTTCCACCACATCCATTCTTCCGGACCGTTCTCCAATCCTACGGCCTAGCCCCATTCTAGGTTGCACCGATCAGTTGGTGCCATGTGCTCGGCACCCTGCTCATGTTCTTCGATGCAGGCCTCGGGTCGCCAACTCTTCGTGAGTGGCATTACTTGTACCGGCTGAGTAGGTATGAGGTCGGGTACTACTGCTTCACCAAGAGGGACTCGTTGGCGGAGCCCATGATTACTAAGTGCGCGCAAAACACCCCTCGATGGAAGAATCAGTGGGTGTGGTTGAAGATGAGCCACACCAACCCTGAGTTCCTGGTCGAGGGTTTGTAGACTAGGCTGCTCCTTGTATTATTAGTTATAGTAAGCTCATAATAAAAAGCTAACTCCACTGATAGGATCAAAGAGTGGACCTTCAGGGAAGTATTTATACTCCTTTAGTACTAGTTGTCCTACTAGGAGAGTTACTATTAGTTAGAAAAGGTAGTTTCTCGTAAGACGAGATAGGGTTAAATACGGTGAAGGGATTCTCCCCTCCCCGGGCCCTGATACGTGCAAAACGTGTGCAACAAAGTGCAAGTATACACTGTCAAGTAATATCTAGGAGTATCTAGAGTTGATCCCACAGGGAATGCCTCACTTGAAGAATCGTGCACACAACAACATACAATAGGGTTTAATCAATTTTTGTGTTGAGTCTAATCCTAATGCACGAAAAGTAAATTGACATAAACAAGGCAAGGTTGATTTCCAAATCCACACAACCAACAGAACTAATTAAAGTCTCAGTTATAAAAAGCAACTCAGGTTGCTGACTCTACTTGCTGAAGTGATGGTGCAGCATGGATCCTAACATGCATTCTAGTGCTGAATCTCTGAAATACTCTACAGTTTTTCCAAACTATACAGAATGCTTAAGATAATATTCGATCCACATATTCCTATGCCAAATTGAACACTATCCATCTCAAATAAAACAGATTCACAAGTACAATAAATCCACACATTTTCCAATGGCTAGACCTAGCTCAAATCAGGGCTCTCTCCTAGACATGCTTTTCCAAACATGAAAAGGAATGTATCTTAGATAAGTTGGCCAAACTAGATAAGAATAGACTGATAAACACCCATATTTGATAGATTAGCAAGGATCTCAAAGCATAACATCATTCCAACAAGAGATCAACAACCTAAGTCTAAAATATTTAGCTCATGGCTAAATTCATTCGAAACATAACTGAAATATCGTCATAAATAAACATAAAAACAATTTAAAACTGCAAACAGAGATAATTGGGGATGAATTCCTTCAATCCCGCAGTGGTGTCCTCAGGATTTCTCCTTCGGCCACTCTCTAGCTCCACTCTTTGATGCCTAATCTTTCTTCCTTCCCAAGACTTTAATATTTCTCTCTAAAATCACGCACACCCAGGAAATGAGCTGGTCTCCCCTTTTATATATGGCTCCCAAAGTTCTAGAAGAGTATCTTTCTAGGTTTCCTCAATTAATGCTGTGCTTCCTTAATTCTCCCTGCCCAGGTGGCAACAATTCCAGCTGCTTTGACTTTCCAGCTCAGATGGGTATAATCACGTCATTGTCAGCACCCAGCAGATGGCCCAGCTCAGAATCTTCTCTTCCTCGACTTTCTCTCTCTGGATTTCCCAGCATGCTACAACATTTGTTCAGCATCTTCACTCAGCATGTGTATTTCCTCAAGAATTTCACTCCTTGTATTTTCCTGCTTATTTTATACCAAACTAGACACAAAATAGTTAATTTGCAACAATGACCCACTAGACACTGACTATGCATAGATATACTTATTCAACCCTAAAATGGATTTAACTCATACTAAAAAGACTCCAAATTATTCGAATAAAAGCATAAATATAACTCTCATTAGAGAGTTATCACACCCCCAAACTTGAACCTTTACTCGTCCTCGAGTAAACAAAATACACACTTTTGACACAACAAAGCAAAAGAACAGCTCAATGCTCGGTACAAACTCATTGTTGCTCTCATCAAACCGGAAGATTTAGCTATAGTCACATACTAATAGCTTCATGACATTTCATCTCTTCATAATTCCAAATGGTTTAGCAAGAACATTCCTCCGGCTCATTTATTTCAATTCCACGCTAGCTTATTTCAAAAGTGAACATGACTCAAGCTGAACAAGTTTCACACACCTTTCAATGCATAAGCCATCATGCTCATTGAACTTACTCTTCTTTTCCCCATAATGAATTTTATGCAAACCTCTCCACTACTGGTGCTCTAAAACCAAAGGATCGGAAGGACTTCTCGACTTGTAATGTTAGGCTGGGGGTTAAGGTTCGGTAATTTTTGGATCAAGTGACTAAACAATTGAGCATTCAAAGGTCTTCCTTATTCTACACCCAAAGTAGCACCCCATCATCCCTAGCTAACCTCTTGCTTCTTCCCTTTTTTGCTCTTTCTTTTTATTTTTTTTTTAGAATACATTCAACTATGATCTCAGAGCTCATGCTAACTACATGCTGCGGCATTTATTCAGCAAACACTATAGCTCTTATTCAAGTAACGACTCATATACTTTCCTCCCTTGTATACACAAGATAATACGATTTGTTTATTTTATTTTAATTTATTACTATTTTTTTATTTTTTAGAAGGAATAATTGTATAGCACAGCACCCTCACACACCCCAAAACATAGAATGTAACATTGTCCCCAATGTTGAAAGAAAAACCTAAGAATGCTCAAGAGGGTGCAAGCTTAAAACAGAACAAAACGGTCAAGAGGCTAAGTATAAGAAGGAAAAAGAACAAAGACACGGCAAAAGGTGCAAAATAGGAACTAGGGATATCGAAATATAAGTGCGGTTGCATGGGACCGAGGCAAGGAAACATGAAAGATTGCCTTCTCATATCCAATAGAAAGTAGAACACAAAATCTCGCCTCAAGGCAAACATAAATTCAAAAGGAGGTAAATTCTCACATTCCTCAGCAAAGCAAAGAAAAGAATGATTAACTCGATAAACTTGGTCAACAAAACTTGTTTTTTTTTCCGTCGAGCATGCTAACCACATGTTCTAGAATGAAAACCTGATGAGCTTTTCGGAAAAAATTCAAACTAAAACATTTAAAAGAGATGTTGAGATTAGTGCCATGTTGCGAATGAGTACGGCCACAAGCTAACAATTGCAAGGGACATTCTCATCATCGAGCATGAGATTGATGCATGATAACACAATTCGTTCTCAGACAGACACAACAGAAATATACAAAACAAGACTGGCAACAATGCATAACAGAACAAAAATTCATCGACTACAACATCATAAGCAAAATAACCAAAGTATTAAACACAAGTCACAAAAGTAAAATTTGTTCAGCAGGGAAATAGAAGCCAAGTTTAAGAAAATAGAGAGAGTTATGAGATTCAAGGTAACCAGTCAGAGATCAGGCCTCTGGATCGGCGTCCGCGTCCCAAGAAGTGCGCAAGAGAGGAGGGAAGTCAAGCAGACGCTCGTAGTACCGCTGAAGGACTGCATCTTGCTCGGCCATGTAGTTACATAAACGGGTCATCCTCTCTGCATGGAACCGCTGGTGTCGACTGACGGTGCGCTTTAAAGCTCGAACATCCTTGCACACCTCAGAAGCAGCCCTGCGGAAGATCCCAATGCGCTCTTGCACTATCTCCAGCCGGATCATCAAATCCTCGTTGGTAGGGTGGTTGGGATCAGAGATGGAGGCAGCATGCAGAGTGGAAGCTGCAGCATGAGCTGATTTCTCAGTTTCTGCACCTGGAGTTCGTTTGAATCTGCGCAGCATCTGGTGGACATTGATTGATCCACTGCTCCAATCTCGTTCATCTGTCTCAGTAATAGCAACCCCCTTGCGCTCGCACAAATGATCATGGATGGAAAATACAAGGGCCCTATAGTTCTGGTAGAACGACTTTCCAGAGAGGCAAGCAACATGGGTGCATAGTCAATAGATGTACCTGAAACAATAGCAGCACATATCATTGCACGTTGATCATTTAATCTGTTCTCGTGTGTGGTTGGGGAGATTCTACTTTGAATGAAGTGAAACCAAAGCCGGGCTTCAGGCTTCAATTGATTTGTGACCAGCAGAGGTGCACCCCCATCTTGTGGAATCCATTGAACATCAGAATTTTCAGGAGCGAGGGTTTCCAAGGCCCAAGCTCGATCCTCCTCAGTTGGCTTGTCATACCTTTCCCAGAAGGGATCTGGCTGAGTCGGTGCAGTGCCATACACCCGGTGTACAAGCCGAGGGTTCAGAGTCACCTTAACTCCTCGAACCTCCGAAACAAATTCCCACTCCCGAACTTTCTTCAAATTGGCATAAAATTCTCTAACAACAGGAACAACGGGTGCTTCAGGCATAACAACAAAAGGGGCCCATCCAAGTTTTGCTACGAACACTTGGATATCCTCAAGAAGACCGAATAAGTCAGTCGGGAATCCCTGTTCAATTAGCATGGGATGGGGACCTATCTTTGGATTTTTAATCGGTGATGCCCGTCTAGGTGAGGGAGCAGGTCTTGCAGCTTTCCTCTTAAACATCTGCCGAGGAGTAGGATTTTTCTTGCAGGCTTTCTTAATCCACGTTTTTTAGGCTGAGAAGTACCCGCATTTTCCGACAGTGCTGTGGTGTCTTTGGGTGTCAAGTTCTCCGGGAACTTGCATAAGGCACGGTGTGGTTTGATCTTGGCTTTCTTAGCAGGAGGGCTATCGGACTCGGATAAGTTCACAGATGAAGAACTTGAGGTGGCAGGAGCTTTTCCTTTAGCACGCTTGGCAGCAGCACGAGTCCGAGGCACCCGACTGGGTATGCCAGCTGGATGTGCACTCGCAGAAGGAGAGCCGACTAGGGATTGGGGCACTGAATCATTCGCTGTTGGAGTAGTGGAATAGGTGGCAACGTCCTCATCTGGAGAGGACACCTTTTTGTCTTGCGGGGAATGTGCTTTATTCTCATGGTGCTTTTTCTACCTGAAATTAGACACATTATTTGTTCGAGGTAACACCAATATGGAAACACTTATTTATCCCCCATTACAAAAACCAGAATTCATGCTAACACTCCCCATATTTTGAAGACTCCTCCACAACAACCCCAAGTTGAAACAGAGCATCCCACAAACACAACATTAAACATCACCCAAGACAACCAAGATTACAGGTCACACAGGAAATCTTCAACATCAGTCCTACACACATGTATACCAAAGCCAAAATTTCAAACTGATTCAAGCCCTAAAGTGCAAACAACGCAAATTTCAACTTGCCCATGCCATGCTCTACACAAGAATCAATAATATTGACTCAAGAACAGCCTTATCCTACGAAAGATTTAAGTTGAGCGCACGCATATAACCAACCTGGGTTACGCATGCAAAATCACCGAAAAATTCTACTCCATACTCACATGCTCATGATATTGATCAACTAAAATTACCCCTAGTGCAACACGGACGGAGAGAGCAAGCAAAACATACCTTTTTGAACGAAGTGCGACGTGAAACTAGTTTGCCCAGGGTTTGCACAGTAGAATACGATGGGTAGAGAGAGAGAATGTGAGTTGAACAGGTGAGAGAGAGAAAAAGTGCAGAGGTTACCTTTTAAGCTAATTATATTGGGGTAGAGGAATTCTTTTAGAAAAAGATTTGAATTTATCCAAGGAGAACATTTAAAAATTTCCTCCCGCACACGAAGTAAAAAGTAATTTGGCCAAAATATGACCGTTACTGCTCAGGTACCATGTTGTAGCATGTTGACAGCACATGGCTAGCCTCCTCTAAGCACCCCTTAACTTATGTTCAACATCACTCTTATTCTCTTGAACTAGCAGCTATAAAAACAAGTGGAAACAAAATAACGGCAACATGAAGAAAAGATAAATGGACATATTTACAAACAGAACTGATTTCACTCAATACTTGCATACACAAGCAAGAGGGAAACCAGTGTTACCTGAATTTTATTAGGCATCCTGCAGGGTAGTGGAGGTCTTCTCCCTGTTGAAGACTCCACCATGATAGATCTTCACCCGCTCGCCATTGACCTTCAACTCCCTGCCTGAACTTTCATCTTTCAGGTCTACTGCTCCATGGGGGTAGACCTTGGTGATAGTAAAGGGACCAGACCACCTGGACTTTAACTTTCCAGGAAAAAGTTTCAACCTGGAATGGAACAAAAGCACCTGATTCCCTTCCTCCAAAATTCTGAGCCTGATCCGTTTGGCCTGCCACATCTGGCTCATCTCCTTGTAGATTCTGGCACTCTTATAGGAAGTTAACCTCATCTCTTCCAGCTCATTGATCTCAACACATCTCCTCTCTCCTACGGCTAGAAAATTAAAATTCAACTTCTTCATAGCCCAATGAGATTTATATTCCAATTCCAGAGGGAGATGTCAAGCTTTCCCGAAAACCAATCTATATGGTGACATTCCTAAAGGTGTTTTAAAAGTTGTTCTGTAAGCCCAGAGTGCATAGTCAAGATGCTTGGACCAATCCTTCCTGTTTGGACTTACCACCTTCTCAAGAATTCTCTTGATTTCTCTGTTTGAAAGTTCAGCCAACCCATTTGTTTGCGGGTGATATGTTGTAGCAACCTTGTGCTTGATTTTGTATTTGGCCAGCATGCAAGCTAAACTTCTATTGATGAAGTGTGACCCTTCATCACTAATGATAGCCCTTGGTGTTCCAAACCTGGTGAAAATATGTTTGTGCAGAAACTTGATCACAATCTTGGCATCATCTTTTGCACAAGCTGCAGCTTCTACCCATTTAGAGACATAATCTATAGCAACAAGTATGTATGTATTTCCAAAGGAAGGTGGGAATGGTCCCATTAAATCCAAACCCCAAACATCAAATAGTTCAAGTTCCAGAATATAAGTCATAGGCATGACATTTGAAGCTGGCAAATTACCTACCCTCTGACATTTATCAAAGTTTTTCACCCATTCATGAGCATCTTTAAAAACTGATGGCCAAAAGAAACCAGACCGGAATACCTTAGCAGTTGTTCTTTGTCCTCCAAAATGGCCTCCATGTGGAGCTGAATGGCATCTCTCCAGAATGTCTGCCATTTCTACTTCATGAACACACCTGATCAACACAGAGTTTATATAAATAAGGTTCATCCCAGAAATATATTTTGGCATCATGGTAAAACCTTTTTAACTGCTGTCCTTTCTTATCTGGAGGAAGAAATCCACTGGCCTTGAAGTTAGCAAAATCAGCAAACCAAGGTGGAGTTTCAGATGAAACATTGAAGAGATGCTCATCAGGGAACCACTCTTGAACTTGGATGGCTTGTTCCCCCTGATTAATCCCCTCTAATCTGGACAGATGGTCTGGTACTTGATTTTCTGTGCCCTTCCTATCTTGGATTTCAAGATCAAATTCTTGCAAGAGAAGTACCCATCGATTTAGCCTAGGCTTGGCATCCTTTTTGGAGAGTAAATACTTGATGGCTGCATGGTAGGTGTGAACAACAACCTTAGCCCCTAGCAAGTAGGGCCTGAACTTCTCAAAGGCAAAAACCACGACAAGCAACTCTTTTTCTGTGGTGGTATAATTGATTTGAGCATCCACCAAGGTCTTGCTAGCATAATAGATAGGATGAAATATCTTG
This sequence comes from Plectranthus barbatus, assembly GCA_026898455.1. Lineage (NCBI taxonomy): Eukaryota > Viridiplantae > Streptophyta > Magnoliopsida > Lamiales > Lamiaceae > Plectranthus > Plectranthus barbatus. The sequence goes on from JAPKLW010001467.1 coordinate 59,806, forward strand.
CTCTTCCTTTGCCCAAGTACAGCTCCAATGGCAAAGTTTCTTGCATCACACATAACTTCGAAAGGTAGGTTTCAATCTGGCACACACATGATAGGACCTGAAATCAGAGCTTCCTTCAAGATCTTGATAAGCCCATTTTTCTACTCTCTTATCGCATTATTTTTTCTTCTCATTTAAGTGTTTTGTTTATTTTATCTAATAAAGTGAGCATGAGTCGAGTTTATGGGGATATTATGCTTGCCATGGTGTATTTTTAAAGGTTTTAGGCCAAAACCAATGGAAACCCGTACCGAAAGCAGCAGATGTTCAAACAAAAATAGTCATGACTTCGTCCACAATTGGAATCCGAGCTAATGGAGCACAGAATTGGAAAGATCTTTGAGTTAGCTTTCCAATTCAACTGGAATCGGGTCAATCGGAGTTCGGGAGTGAAAGTTATGGCCAAATCGTGAGACTGTGCAGAAGGATCGAAAGGGGGGAAAATGTCTCTATTTCGACCGACATGAAGTCCACGTTGACTGATGCAAGGGGATCCGCGTCGACCGACGCAAGCTCCACGTCGACCGAGATGGGCCCAAAAAAAGGAATTTTCGAGATTTTTATGGTTTAATCATAATTTTGGCCTTAGATCCCAATTTATACACCTATACCTCTATAAATACTTGTTTTTGCTCGAGTTTTAGAGGTTCAGCCTCTTTAAGTTTTGTTCTTCCCTTTAGTTTTCAGTTCTTTAATTTAGTTTTTTCTTGGATTATTGAATTTTTAGTATTTTAAAGAGAATTCCTCTTTACTTTTATTGTTGAATCTTTATCTTTTAATGCAATCCTTATTTTTCATTGCTATGTCTTTCTTTAATATGTTAGGCTAGAACCCTAAAAGGTTCTAGGGTTTCTCCATCTGTGATGCATGTATAGATTCAATTGTTCAAACCCGTAAAATTGGTTTAAATCCTATGTTTTATTTTAAATCTATTTTCATCGAAGGATCGAGAGATGAAGATTGAGGTAGGTTTTAGTTATTAATCGAAGGACCGAGAGGTGAAGGTCAGTAATAGGAAGTCAGGATTTAATACTTTTGATTATCTGTCCGACCAAGAAGATTTCAATTGTAGGAAAAATCTAATCTTTATTAAAATTAATTGACTTTGTGTGTTTGAGACCGAGAGGAGATTACCACTAGTTAATAATTTAAGATTTAATTGTCCGACCAAGGAATTAATTCCACCTTAACGGATTTTCCACCAAAATTCTCTTTTCTGGGTTTGAATATTTGTTTCTTGCATGTTGATCAGATTGGTAGATTTCCCTAGAATCTGTGCTTTTTAATATTTGAATTTTCTCACTTTAATTATTTGTTTTGAAAAACCAAAAACCCTAAAAATTGATTTACCCAAACAAAGATTTTGAAAAATGCATTCAGTACATGATTTTTCCTCGTTGCACTATCCCTGTGGGTTCGACAAACTCTGGGTTTTATAAATTTATTTGCCCTTTGCTATAATAAGTGAGCAGATTTTGCATCGATCAAATTGGTGCCGTTGCAAGGGATAGTCAGACAACGAATCATTACTGTCTTGTTTAAAGACTTCTAGATTGGGTATTATTTTTCTTATTTTTAATATTTTGCAATTTGGTGTTCTTTTTCTTTGTTTTTGGAGTCTTTCTATTTTTTTTTAGCGTGCGTGTGTGTTGTTTTTGGGGCTCTGTATCGACCGACGTAGTACTCACGTCGGTCGACGCAGGAATTTTCCACGTCGGTCGCCACACGCCCTGTGTCGGTCAACGTGCACTGAATTTTCTTGATTTCTGTGCAGGTGCATGAACACGACGAACAAAGGGAAGATACTCGAGCCACTCATACTAGAAATCGAAGCAGCCTGCATGAAAAACAAAAAGAAAGGAAAAAGATTGAATTTTGAGATGGAAGCAAACACAGAAGCCCCGCTTCAGAATATGACTCCCGTGGAGCAGAGACAATTTGTCAATGAAGTGCAACAACTGAGAGTACAACTCCAAGCGGCTCAAGCAACTCAGGTAAAACAAGCTGTCAGATTGGCAGAATTGGATGGTAGGGAGATCGTAGTGCCACAGAGGTCTATTCTGGACCAATTTCTACCACAGCAGGAAGAGCCTGGATTCAGAGTGAGGATTGATGCCAATAATTTTGAGTTAAAGACTAGGCTAATTCAGATGGTGCAGCAGAACCAGTTTGGGGGGAGAGCTGTAGAGGATCCGTATGACCACTTAAACTAATTCATAGAGGTGTGTGATACAGTGAAGCAGAATGGAGTCCCCCAGGACATCATCAGAATGAGGTTGTTTTCGTTCTCACTCAGAGACCAACAGTTGAGGTACAGTTTCAAACTTTGAATCTGATTTCCAAACTTATTCTCTCTGATTTTCGAATAAGTTTGGGGGGATGAAGATTTAGGTTTTTTAAACTAATTTCTATCTTTTTATTTGCTTCATTTAAATTTTTGCCTAAGTAGTTTTTGAATAAAGTGAGAAGTAGAAACGTGAGCATGATTAAACCCTAGGACTTTAATGCAAGATTTGAATTGATTGACTCTAGTTTGCATTGATTGTGATAGTGGAATGCCTATGAATGTGAAAACCACAGGATTACTTGTTTTGATACTTGCATTGGCATGATGTGGATGATGATTTGATGTCTTCTATGGAAGAATAATTGTCCAAGTCTGAGTTTTAGAGCCTGAATTCGATTAAGAGTGTGTCTGCATTATTAAGTTTCTCTAGAACTTGCTTTGTTTCTTTTTCAAGAATGCTAAGTGTTTACAGGCTTAGGAAGTGATTTTAGGCCATCTTTGTTTAGCATGTTTCCCCATACACTGTCCTAATTGAATGTTATCCCTAGTTAGCCCTTTTGAGCCTATGAATTTTCTTCTTTGTCTATGAGTTGGAAAAAGATGGGGGAATCAACTCTTGTCTATGAGAGTGGGTTCGGATTTATTTGAGAAAGGATGAGACATTATTAGAAGGGTAAAAGAAAAAGATAAGGTTGGGCTCTAGAAAAAGAAGAAAAAAAATAATTGTTATGTTTAGCCCTTATAAGCTCAAATGAATATTCAAAATTGTTTAGAGCATAAAAGGATGTGTGTGAAAGAAAAAGAAAAAAAGAAGTGAATAAAAGAGCCTTGGTTGGTGTTGAATATTATAGGAGATGTGTGGATATTAATAGATAGTGGTTTTGATTTGTTGATAGTCACTTGGCCATATATTTTCCTACCTTTCACTAAAAAGCCAACATTACAACCTTGAATAAAGTCCTTTCTGATCTTAGACTTGTGTGCACATATTTGCAGTGGAGATTTAGAATATTTGCAAGCCTATGGTAGAAGTTGATTTGCATGACTTGTGTGATCTCATATTATCCTAAACACTTGAGTGAATGAGTGAAAACACTTCCCTTGTGAGTCTTCCATGGTTTACTGATTCTCTGATTCTTTCTAAATGCTGACGTTTAGAAGATTTACGTGTTTGAATGTGATGAATCTTGTGAGGCATTGCACTTCTCTTCTGCCGAAACTTTTGATTCTTTCTTTTGTTGATTAAGGACAATCAAGTGTTTAATTTTGGGGGGATTGATAAGCTCGTTTTTCTACTCTCTTATCGCATTGTTTTTTCTTCACTTTTATGTGTTTTGTTTATTTTATCTAATAAAGTGAGTATGAGTCGAGTTTATTGAGGTATTATGCTTGTCATGGTGTATTTTTACAGGTTTTAGGCCAAATCCAATGGAAACTCGTACCGAAAGCAGCATATGTTCAAAGAAACAGTCACGACTTCGTCCACAGTTGGAATCCGAGCTAATAGAGCACAGAATTGGAAAGATCTTTGAGTTAGCTTTTCAATGCAACTAGAATCGGGTCAATCGGAGTTCGGGAGTGAAAGTTATGGCCAAAATCGTGACACCGCGCAGAAGGATCAGAATGGGGAAAAACGTCTCTGTTTCGACCGACATGAAGTCCACGTCGACCGACGCAAGGGGATCCGCGTCGACCAACGCAAGCTCCACGTCGACCGAGACGGGCCCAGAAAAGGAATTTTCGAGATTTTTATGGTTTAATCATATTTCTGGCCCTAGATCCCAATTTATACACCTCTACCTCTATAAATACTTGTTTTTGCTCGAGTTTTAGAGGTTCAGCCCCTTTAAGTTTTGTTCTTCCCTTTAGTTTTCAGTTCTTTAATTTAGTTTTCTCTTGGATTATTGAAGTTTTAGTATTTTGAAGAGAATTCCTCTTTACTTTTATTGTTGAATCTTTATCTTTTAATGCAATCCTTATTTTTCATTGTTGTGTCTTTCTTTAATATGTTAGGCTAGAACCCTAACAGGTTCTAGGGTTTCTCCGTTTGTGATGCATGTTTAGATTCAATTGTTCAAACCCTTAAAATTGGTTTAAATCCTATGTATTATTTTAAATATATTTTCATCGAATGATGGAGAGATGAAGATTGAGGTAGGTTTCAGTTATTAATCGAAGGACTGAGAGGTGAAGGTTAGTAATAGGAAGTTAGGATTTAATGCTTTTGATTATCTGTCCGACCAAGAAGATTTCAATTGTAGGAAAAATCTAATCTTTATTAAAATTAATTGACTTTGTGTGTTTGAGACCGAGAGATGATTACCACTAGTTAATAATTTAGGATTTAATTGCCCGACCAAGGAATTAATTCCACCTTAACAGATTTTCCACCAAAATTCTCTTTTCTGGGTTTGAATATTTGTTTCTTGCATGTTGATCAGATTGGTAGATTTTCCTAGAATCTGTGCTTTTTAATATTTGAACTTTCTCTCTTTAATTATTTGTTTTAAAAAACCCAAAACCCTAAAAATTGATTTACCCAAACAAAGGTTTTGAAAACTGCATTCAGTACATGATTTTCCCTCGTTGCACTATCCCTGTGGGTTCGACAAACTCTGGGTTTTATAAATTTATTTGCCCTTTGCTATAATAAGTGAGCAGATTTTGCATCAATCAAATTGGCGCCGTTGCAAGGGATAGTCAGACGACGAATCATTACTGTCTTGTTTAAAGACTTCTGGATTGGGTATTATTTTTCTTATTTTTAATATTTTGCAATTTGGTGTTCTTTTTCTTTGTTTTTGGAGTCTTTCTATTTTTATTAGCGTGCGTGTGTGTTGTTTTTGGGGATTTGTATCGACCGACGTAGTACTCATATCGGTCGACGTAGGAATTTTCCATGTCGGTTGGCACACGCCCTGTATCGGTTGACTTGCACTGAATTTTCTTGGTTTCTGCGCAGGTGCATGAACATGAGGAACAAAGGAAAGATACTTGAGCCATTCATACCAGAAATCGAAGCAGCCTTACAGGAAGAACAAAAAGAAAGAAAAAGATTAAATTTTGAGATGGAAGCAAACCCAGAAGCCCCGCTTCAGAATATGACTCCCGAGGAGCAGAGACAATTTGTCAATGAAGTGCAACAACTGAGAGTACAACTCCAAGCGGCTCAAGCAACTCAGGCAGAAGAAGCTGCCAGATTGGCAGAATTGAATGGTAGGCAGATCGTAGTGCCACAGAGGTCTATTCTGGACCGATTACTACCACAGCAGGAAGAGCCCGGATTTAAAGTGAGGATTGATGCCAATAATTTTGAGTTAAAGACTGGGCTAATTCAGATGGTGCAGCAGAACCAGTTTGGGGAGAGAGCTGTAGAGGATCCGTATGCCCACCTCAACCAATTCATAGAGGTGTGCGATATAGTGAAGCATAATGAGGTTGTTTTCATTCTCACTCAGAGACGAGGCACGGTCGTGGTATGCTGGTTTGGACAAGAGTCAGATTGGGACATGGGCGGAACTTCGAGCTAAATTCCTTGCCAACTTCTTCCCACCGAGCTTGTTGCTGAAGAGGAAAGCTGCCATCACTACATTCAAACAGGTGTATGATGAATCACTCGACGAGTCCTGGAAGAGATACAAAGAGCTTCTATTACTCTGTCCCGGACATAGGATTGATCTCGAGATGCAGGTATGCCACTTCTATGAAGGTCTGAATCCTCACATGAAGGAGATGATGGATGCATCTGCTAGCGGGATGAAGAAGAGTGGAGCAGAGAGCATGAGGTTATTGGCAGACATGGCCCTGAACAGCCACCAGTGGCCGACTGAAAGACAGATGCCGGTCAAAGCAGTTGAGGCAAAACCAGAGTTTGATGTGGTAGCTGAAGTGAAAAAGCTCCGGGAAGAAATTGAAAAGTTGGGCACAGCAAAAGCTGCAGTTGCTACTTCTAAGCCTAGCATGGCCATTGTTCCGGTGGAAGCTGACTACATCAACCGAGGTGCAAGCAGTTCGTCTGGAACTGCAGGAATGGAGGTGAACTACATTGGTGGTGGTTATCAAAATAACTACCGAGGTAATTAGGGGTACCATTACAACCATGGGCGATCTCACCCTGGTTTTTCTTATTCTAACCCCTCTGGTGCAGAACACCCTCCGCCTGGTTTCAATGTAGGTACAGGAGGAGAAATCGTGGAGAGAAAGAAGTCCGTGCTGGAAGAAACATTGGAAAAATTCATCAAGAGGTCGGACAACCGATTTGGCAAGGTGGAAACTGAGGTGAAGGGCATGGCCAACCATATGCAACTGATGACAAAGCACTTTCAGATGTTGGACACCCAACTGAGTCAGATAGCCACTACCTTGGGTACTCAGCACATGCCAGGGCAACTTCCGAGTACAACAAAGACTAATCCAGCGAAGGCAAAATCAGTTAATACCATCTCGCTGCGATCCGGAAGGAAGTATGAAGGGCTGAGCAGCTCGGAAGGAGATTTGGGAGAAGCAGAGGAGGAAAATCCCGAGCAGGACTTCTATGTTTCGGCCGAGATAGAGCCCATCCCGATCGACGCAGAGGGTTGCAGCCTGGTCGAGATAGGGAGTAGGTCGACCGAGATAGAAGAGTCAACCTAGTCGACACAAGCCAATCATGGCTGAGATAGAAAGAAAGTAGGATGGCCGAGACAGCCTCGTCTCGAACGAAACAGAAGTCAGGACTGGGAGAGAATGAAAAGGAGAAAGAGGAAAGAAGAGTTGATTCGGTGACTCCTATGCCTTACCCGCAGAGATTTGTGAAGAAGAAGGACTCCAAATTCACAAGGTTTGTAGAAAATCTAAAAAAAGTTAATATTAACATTCCTCTTGTTGAAGCTCTGATGGAGATACCAGGATACATGGAGTTCCTCAGAAGGCTGATGAGTGAGAAGAAGCAGTTCCTGGAGAATGAAACAGTGAAGATACGTGGGGAATGCAGTCTCCTATTGCAGAAGCAGATCCCGATCAAGAGATCCGACCAAGGTTTTTTCTCGATACCTATCGAGATTGGAGGAAGAGAGTTTCAGAACGTACTCTGTGACACCGGGGCGAGCATCAATCTGATGCCCTGGTCTATCTACAAGAAGCTCGATATTGGGGAGATGAGAGCCACCACGATCACCCTTCAGATGGCGGACCGATCTGTGTCCAAGCCCAAAGGTATTGTTGAGGATGTTCTTATCCGTGTTGGTCACTTGATTTTTCCTGCAGATTTCATTGTCCTTGAGATGAAGGAAGATGCCAACACACCCATGATCTTGGGAAGAGAGTTCCTCGATAATGCTGGTGTCCTGATTGATTGCAAGAAGGGCGAGATCACATTGAGAGGGAATGAAGAGTCTATTACCTTCTGTATCGACAAGAACAAGAGGAAAGGAGAGTGCAACCAGATCACGGCTACTAAAGAAGAAGAAGAAGGGGATGAGACACCGGAGGAAGAAGAAGGAGCCATGCATTGCGAACGAGAAAACGAAGCAGTGAAATTGGCAATTAAGCTGCCTCATTCCGAGTATACCACCATCATTTTGAACCGCCAGGTCTTCATGATAGATTCAAGGGGTCGACAAGTCTGGACTCGACCACTTTGGTGAACTGATACTGAGTCGAGCCATGATGGTAAATAAGGCACTGAATGGGAGGTAACCCATTGTATTTTCATTTTTCTTTATTAATTTTGTGTTATTTTAATCTATTGCTTGCACTTCTTTTCCTGTCTTTCGAAAAAAAAATTGAGAAACATGGCTCTATTTCGACCGACGTAGGCCTGGCTTCGGTCAACGTAGAGTAGCTCAACATGGAACACTTCGACCGAGATGCAGCTTGCCACGGTCGAGATGGAGTGCTAACAGCCCAAAAATCCACGCCGACAGAGTTTGAAGAAATAAGATAAAAAGTTGGTGTCTGAGGCCAACAGTTGAGGTACAGTTTCAAGCTTTGAATCTGATTTCCAAACTTATTCTCTCTGATTTTCGAATAAGTTTGGGGGGATGAAGATTTAGGGTTTTGAATCTAATTTCTATCTTTTTCTTTGTTTTATTTAAATTTTCTCCTAAGTAGTTTTTGAATAAAGTGAGAAGTAGACACATGAGCATGATTGAACCCTAGGACATTAATGCAAGATTTGAATTGATTGACTCTAGCTTGCATTGATTGTGATAGTGGTTGAGAATACCTATGAATGCGAAAACCACAGAATAATTGTCCAAGTGTGAGTTTTTGAGCCTGAATTCGATTGAGAGCGTGTCTGCATTATTAAGTTTATCTAGTACTTGCTTTGTTTCTTTTTCAAGACTGCTAAGTGTGCACAGGTTTAGGAAGTGATTTTAGGCCATCTTTGTTTAGCCTGTTTCCCCATAAACTATCCTAATTGAATGTTATCCCTAGTTAGCCCTTTTGAGCCTATGAATTTTCTTTCTTTGTCTATGAGTTGGAAAAAGATAGGGGAATTAACTCTTGTCTATGAGAGTGAGTTGGGATTTGTTTGAGAAAGGATGAGACAATATTAGAAGGGTAAAAGAAAAAGATAAGATTGGGCTCTAGAAAAAGAAGAAAAAAAATAATTGTTAAGTTTAGCCCTTATAAGCGCAAATGAATATTCAAAAAAATTTAGAGCATAAAAGGATGTGTGTGAAAGAAAAAAAAAAAAAGAAGTGAATAAAAGAGCCTCTGTTGGTGTTGAATATTATAGGAGATGGGTGGATATTAATAGATAGTGGTTTTGATTTGTTGATAGTCACGAACTCAGTTGATTTTAGTCACTTGGCCATATATTTTCCTACCTTTCACTAAAAATCCGACATTACAACCTTGAATAAAGTCCTTTCTGATCTTAGACTTGTGTGGACATATTTGCAGTGGAGATTTAGAATATTTGCAAGCCTATGGTAGAAGTTGATTTGCTTGACTTGTGTGATCTCATATTATCCTAAACACTTGAGTGAATGAGTGAAAACACTTACCTTGTGAGTCTTCCATGGTTTACTGATTCTCTGATTCTTTCTAAATGCTGACGTTTAGTAGATTTACGAGTTTGAATGTGATGAATCTTGTGAGGCATTGCACTTCTCTTCTGCTGGAACTTTTGATTCTTTCTTTTGTTGATTGAAGACAATCAAGTGTTTAAGTTTGGGGGGATTGATAAGCTCGTTTTTCTACTCTCTTGTCGCATTGTTTTTTCTTCTCTTTTATGTGTTTTGTTTATTTTATCTAATAAAGTGAGCATGGGTCGAGTTTATGGGGATATTATGCTTGCCATGGTGTATTTTTACAGGTTTTAGGCCAAATCCAATGGAATCTCGTACCGAAAGCAGCAGATGTTCAAAGAAACAGTCTCGACTTCGTCCACAGTTGTAATCCGAGCTAATGGAGCACAGAATTGGAATAATATTTGAGTTAGCTTTCCAATGCAACTGGAATCGGGTCAATCGAAGTTCGGGAGTGAAAGTTATGGCCAAAACCGTGAGACTGCGCAGAAGGATCGGAAGGGGAAAAACGTCTCTTTTTCGACCAACATGAAGTCCACGTTGATCGATGCAAGGGGATCCGCATCGACCGAGGCAAGCTCCACGTCGACCGAGATGGGCCCAGAAAAGAAATTTTTGAGATTTTTATGGTTTAATCATATTTTTGGTACTAGATCCCAATTTATGCACCTATACCTCTATAAATACTTGTTTTTGCTCGAGTTTTAGAGGTTCAGCCCCTTTAAGTTTTGTTCTTCCCTTTAGCTTTCAGTTCTTTAGTTTAGTTTTCTCTTGGATTATTGAAGTTTTAGTATTTTGAAGAGAATTCCTCTTTACTTTTATTGTTGTATCTTTATCTTTTAATGATATCCTTATTTTTCATTGCTATGTCTTTCTTTAATATGTTAGGCCAAAACCCTAACATGTTCTAGGGTTTCTCCGTCTGTGATGCATGTTTAGATTCAATTATTCAAACCCTTAAAATTGGTTTAAATCCTATGTTTTATTCTAAATTTATTTTCATCGAAGGATCGAGAGATGAAGATTGAGGTAGGTTTCTGTTATTAATCGAAGGACCGAGAGGTGAAGGTTAGTAATAGGAAGTTAGGATTTAATACTTTTGATTATCTGTCCGACCAAGAAGATTTCAATTGTAGGAAAAATCTAATCTTTATTAAAATTAATTGACTTTGTGTGTTTGAGACCAAGAGGAGATTACCACTAGTTAATAGTTTAGGATTTAATTGTCCGACCAAGGAATTAATTCCACCTTAACAGATTTTCCACCAAAATTCTCTTTTCTGGGTTTGAATATTTGTTTCTTGCCTGTTGATCAAATTGGTAAATTTCCCTAGAATCTTTGCTTTTTAATATTTGAATTTTCTCTCTTTAATTATTTATTTTGAAAAACCCAAAACCCTAAAATTTGATTTACCCAAACAAAGGTTTTGAAAACTACATTTAGTACATGATTTTCCCTCGTTGCACTATCCCTGTGGGTTCGACAACCTCTGGGTTTTATAAATTTATTTGCCCTTTGCTATAATCTGTGTGCAGATTTTGTATCGATCAATCTCAAATGCTGTTTGGCATTCAGATGTGAAATTGAATGCTGAGTCAAGCTCCAGCAAGGAGCACAGAGGCTTGGATATCTTTGAAAAGTCCTTTATGAATCGTTTGTAAAACCCTGCATGTCCAAGGAAGCTTCTTACTCCTTTGACTGATAAAGGTGGTGGCAGAGTCTCAATAACAGCTATCTTGGCCCTGCCAACTTCAATCCCACGTTTTGAGATCTTGTAACCTAAAACGATACCTTCCTTCACCATGAAATGGCATTTTTTTCCCAGTTTAGAACCAGATTACTCTCTTCACACCTAGCCAAAACTTTCTCCAGATTATTCAAACAGGTGCTGAAATTGATCCCAAATACAGAAGTCATCCATGAAGATCTCAATGAAATCCTCCACCATTTCTGAAAATATACCTGTCAAGCACCTCTAAAAGGTAGCTGGTGCATTGCAGAGCCCGAAGGGCATCCTCCTGAAAGCATAAGTACCAAATGGACAGGTGAATGTTGTCATCTCCTGGTGCTCTGGCTGTATAGTAATTTGGTGGTATCCTGAATACCCTTCCAGGAAACAATAATATTCTTTCCCAGCCAATCTGTCCAACATCTGGTCCAAAAATGGTAGTGGGAAGTGGTCTTTCATGGTAGCATTATTACGCTTTCTGTAGTCAATGCAAATTCTCCAGCCTGTGACTGTCCTTGTGGGTATGAGTTCATTGTTTTTGTTTTCCACCACTGTAATCCCTCCTTTCTTTGGGACACATTGGATTGGACTAACCCATGTGCTCTCAGAGATAGGAAAAATTATCCCAGCATTCAACCACTTAATAATCTCTTTCTTGACCACTTCCTTCATTAATGGATTCAACCTTCTTTGTCTCTCTACAGATCCCTTAGAGTCATCTTCCAAAAATATTTTATGCATACAGAGAGTTGGACTAATTCCCTTAATATCAGCAATTGTCCACCCAATAGCTCTCTTATACTTTTTCAGTACTTGTATCAGCATCCTCTCCTTTTCTGGTTCCAAATATGTGGCTATGATCACTGACAGTGTTTCTTCTTCTCCCAGGTAAGCATACTTTAGATGAGCTGGAAGGGGTTTCAGAGTGAGCTGAGGTGGTTCTTCAACATAAGGTTTCTGAGTCTGTTTCCCTGCTTCTGGCATTTCTAGTAATTCAAACCTCTCTCTGAACATCCTTGGCTTCCCTTCATTTATTTCCTTAAGTTCTTCGAGCTCATCTAAAGCCTCTGAGTCTTCTTCATACAGTTCATCCAGTCTTTCATACACCAGAGAGTCCACCAAATCTAGCAAAGACCATTCCTCCAAATCATCCCTTTTATTTTTCATGGATTTGGACATGTTGAATGTGACTTGTTGATCATGCACCTGCAAGGTAATTTCATCATTTCTCATGTCAATTAGAGCTCCTCCAGTTTTTAGGTAAGGTCATCCCAGTATGATAGGAATTTCCTCATCTGCTTCAAAATCCAGGATGATAAAATCAGCAGGAAATATGAGCTTCTCCACCTTGACTAAGACATCCTCTATTTTCCCTTCAGGATACACTGTTGATCTATCAGCTAGCTGCAGGGTCACATTGGTAGGTCTGGCTCCTCCTATCCTTAACTTTTTGAAAATAGATATGGGTATTAAGTTTATGCTTGCACCAAGATCACACAATGCTCTCCCTACATCTTGACCTCCAATAGAGCAGGGAATTGTAAAGCTCCCAGGGTCCTTTAGCTTAACAGGTAGTTTCTGGTTGAATAAAGCACTTGTCTCTTCATTCATGGCTACAGTTGCAAACTCACTCAAAGTCCTCTTCTTAGTTAGCACATCCTTAAAAAACTTGGCATAACTAGGCATTTGCTCCAGTGCTTCCACAAATAGAATATTGATGTGCAATTGTTTCAACATTTCAAAGAATTTACCAAACTGTGCATCCTCCTTCTTTTTCTTAAGTCTTTGAGGATAAGGTGGAGGTGGAGGAGTATACTACCCTGGCTCTTTTTCTTATAATTTTAGCTCAGGTGGAACAGGCTGCTTACTTGCTGCAGCATGGTTCCCAACATCTTCCTGAGCTATCTGTTCTTCTTCTATGTCATCCTTTTTGTCCTCCTTCTAAGATTCAGACTTATCATCAGATTCCTGTGGTTCAGGGATAGTCTCAGCTAGTTTGGTGCCACTCCTTAGAGTCACTGCCATCAACTGCTCTTTTTCAGGCCTGGGATTAATCGTGTCACCAGGTAAAGTACCATGTGGCCTATTCTTCATTTCAGTGGCCAGTTGGTCAATCTGAACTTCCAGATTTCTGATAGTTGCTTCTTGGCTTTGGCTTCTTGCCTCGGATTTGATCATGAAGTCCTTCATCAAATTCTCCAAGGACATAGAGGCTTGGCATGTGTTCTGCATTTGTGGCTGCTTCATGTGTTGTTGTTGTTGATAACCACCCTCAACATTCTGCTTAGTCTTATGTTGTTGCAGTTGTGGTTGTTGGCCTTGCTGCTGCATTGGTTGTTGTGGCACATGTTGTTGCTGCATATGTGGTTGAGGCCCTGATGAATTCCCTTGATTTGACCAAGAGAAACAAGGATGATTTCTCCATCCTACATTGTATGTAGGAGCATATGGATTGTTCTTATTATTTCCCATGTAGCAGACAGATGCAGGGTTATGTGGGCACTCATCAAACATATGTGCTTTTCCACAATAGATACAAGAGGTATCCATTAACACTTGGTTCACTGTCTGTTGCATTGGTTGTGATGATTGAGATAGTTGATTTGCTGCCATGGAGGCATCCATACTCTTAACAGAAGTCCCAATTGCTTATACCTGAGCTTGCATAGTAGTTAGAATGCTAGATTCTGCATCTCCTGTCACCTTCTTGACTGTTTGAGCTCTGGAGTTTTACCATTGACAGTTATTCTCAGAGATCCTCTCTAGAATTTCAAAGGCTTCATTATAAGTTTTCAACAATATGGCTCCATTGGCAGAAGCATCTAGCACCAGCCTTGAAGTTAGGTTCAGTTGTAGAAGGTCTCCAGCTGAATGCAATGAGGTATGCCATGATGTGGACATTTCCTCAATAACTCCTTATACCTCTCCCAAGCTTCACTGACTGATTCTTCATCTTGCTTGAAGGCCATAATGTCATTTATGCACCTTGTATTTCTGGTAGGAGGGAAGTATTTCAACAGGAATTTCTCTGCCATCTCATTCCATGATGTTACAGTCTCTGGTTGGATGTTGTTCAACCAGGTTCTAGCACTATCCCTTAAAGAGTAGGGGAATAGCCTCAGCCTTAATATTTCTGTAGTCACACCAGGTAACTTGAAGTTATCACTCACATCTTGGAAGGATTTCAGATGAAGATGTGGATCCTCTGATGCCAACCCACTGAATTGTCCCATGGTTTGCAGCATCTGAAGCATTACTAGCTTTAATTCAAACTGCACTGCTGCAATCTCAGGTTGCACAACTCCAGACTTCAAAACATTGAACTTAAGATCTGCATATGCAGGAATAAATTTATCCTTAGCATCTGCCATAACCAATGCATTTCCTGGTTCTTGCTCTCCTCCACCTTGGTTAGCCATTTGATGTCTCCTTCTCCTTTGTCTTCTTCTGTTTCTTCGGAAAGTTCTTTCAATCTCTGGGTCAAATATCAGAACCTCAGGCGGTTCTCTCTGGTTCATACACCAAACAAACCTGAAGAGCGAACAACAAATCTAATATTAGTACTCTTGTTTTTTGTGTGTTTTTTGTTAATAATATTCTATAAATAATTATGGTTGCAGTTAAAGAGCAACAAGATTCTTTGGCACTCCCCGGCAACGGTGCCAAAAACTTGATTCGTGCAAAACGTGTGCAACAAAGTGCAAGTATACACTGTCAAGTAAAATCTAGGAGTATCTAGAGTCGATCCCACAAGGAATGCCTCACTTGAAGAATCGTGCACACAGCAACATACAACAGGGTTCAATCAAATTTTGTGTTGAGTCTAATCTTAATGCACGAAAATTAAATTGACATAAACAAGGCAAGGTTGATTTCCAAATCCACACAACCAACAGAACAAATTAAAGTCTCAATTATAAAAAGCAACTCAGGTTGCTGACTCTACTTGCTGAAGTGATGTTACAGCATGGATCCTAGCATGCATTCTAGTGCTGAATCTCTGAAACACTCTACAGTTTTTCCAAACTATATAGATTGCTTAAGATAATATTCGATCCACATATTCCTATGCCAAATTGAACACTATCCAGCTCAAATAAAACAGATTCACAAGCACACTAAATCCACACATTCTCCAATAGCTAGTCCTAGCTCAAATCAGGGCTCTCTCCTAGACATGATTTTCCAAACATGAAAAGGAATGTATCTTAGATAAGTTGGCCAGACTAGATAAGAATAGACTGATAAACACCCAGATTTGATAGATTAGCAAGGATCTCAAAGCATAACATCATTCTAACAAGAGATCAACAACCTAAGTCTAAAGTATTTAGCTCATGGCTAAAGTCAAGCAAAACATAACATAAATATCTTCATAAATAAACATAAAAACAATTTAAAACTGCAAACAGAGATAATTGGGGATGAATTCCTTCAATCCCGCAGTGGTGTCCTCAGGATTCCTCCTTCGGCCACTCTCTAGCTCCACTCTTTGATGCCTGATCTTTCTTCCTTCCTAAGACTTGAATATTTCTCTCTAAAATCACGCACACCCAGGAAATGAGCTGGTCTCCCCTTTTATATGTGGCTCCCAAAGTTCTAGAAAAGTATCTTTCCAGGTTTCCTCAATTAATGTTGTGCTTCCTTAATTCTCCCTGCCCAGGTGGCAACAATTCCAGCTACTTTCACTTTCCAGCTCAGATGGGTATAATCACATCCTTGTCAGCACCCAGCAGATGGCCCTGCTCAGAATCTTCTCTTTTCTCGACTTTCTCTCTCTGGATTTCCCAATATGCTACAGCATGTGTTCAGCATCTTCACTCAGCATGTGCATTTCCTCAAGAATTTCACTCCTTGTATTTTCCTGCTTATTTTATGCCAAACTAGACACAAAATAGTTAATTTGCAACAATGACCCACTAGACACTGACTATGCATAGACATACTTATTCAACCCTAAAATGGATTTAACTCATACTAAAAGACTCCAAATTATTCGAATAAAAGCATAAATATAACTCTCCTTAGAGAGTTTTCAGGCCCCTCCTGTAGCTCCTAGCTGCAAGCAAGAAAAACAAGACCTTGCGGAGTTCTTCTAAGTATTTTGCTCGGTATTTGATGCTCTATTACTAACCACTATTTGGTTCATTTTGTAGGGTACAAACAGACAGTCCTCACTAATAAGGAGAGTCACCGGGTCGATATCGCTTTCTCCCATCCGAACTAAGAGTTCAACGTAGTTTGAGGAAAGATGAGCATCGGGGCCGAGTACTGGAAAAATTCTAGAGGGAAGAAAGAGCCTCTACCTGCTGATATGGTCGGGCTATCTCCTACTGATCTTCTAGCGGCGATGTTGGTGCAGAAGAGCCCTCGTGAGGGGGACTCCTCGGGACTGACCGAGGAGCAGCCTCCGCTAAAAAAGCACACTGCTGACTCCCCCCGCACTTCTCAGGGGTTGCACCCCAGCGGGTCGGGGACCGCTGGTCCAATTGAAAAGGTGACTAGCGGATCCTCCTCGGGTCTGCCCCCGACGCCTCCACCTACGCCTCTTCCTCCTTCTCCCTCAAAAAAGAAGAACAAAGAGGAGCGAAGAAAAAAGAAAGCTCATGATCCGACCACCAACGTCAGGGGTTGGTCAGATACGACCGAGCACGAGAATATGCTTGAACTGATGCTGACCAGTTCGGGATCAACCGACATCACCTACTCCTCTGCAGCGTACGCTGCCCAGGTGAAGAAAGTTCTGGACGATGAGATCAAGGCCAAGGCTTTCCCGAGCACTTATGCTCAAGAGACTTTTCTGATGGAGAAGGTCCTCCAAAAGGTCCTTAAGTCTATGCTTCGAAATTGATCATAAAGGGGTCAACGACTAATGTTATTTTAATTGCAAACTACTCACAAGTTCACCATCTATACCGAGGCCCTAATCAAATCACTCAATTCGGCGAGCGAGGGTGCGAGCCGGTCGAGGAGGGAGCTCGCCGCCGAACGCGACAAGAGGATGAAGTTGGCGAACAAGCTGGCCTCAGTCTCTGGTGAGCTCAAGGATGCTCGGCTCGAGTCCCAAACCCTCTGCACAAAATATGACGAGGTGAAGAGGGAAAGGACTGAGCTGAGCAATCGCTGCAAAATCCTCGACGAGGAGCTCAAAATGGCTATGAAGGACTTCAAGGCCACACAACACAGAACGAGCTCGCTCTGGAGTCATTCAAGGCTCGCTTCCACAGGAGTCAAGAAGAGAGGCTGCGGGAGCAAAAGGAGCCGAGGCCGAGGTCGAGGCTCTGAAGTCAGGGGATGTGGTTGACCTGGATTTGGTCGTCGCTCATCCTTCCTTCAAATCGACCTTCGACCTGTTGGTGGATAGGTCACAAGAACCATATGTGCCACGGTCGGTCACCGTTGCCCGGACTTTGACCTCAACAACATCACTCTCCCTCCGACTCCAGCTTGGGTCGACACCAACAACCGTGAAGCTGAGCAAAAGGAAATTGAGGACGAGCAGACCAAGAAGGTGGAGACCGAGGAGGCTCAAAAGCAGGTCGAGGAGGAGGAGACTGAGAAGGATGCCGAGGAGAATGTTGCTGCTTAAAAATCTTCTGTACTTTTGCGTTCTGTAATGATACTCTTCTTTTTGTTTCGCACGTGAATATTCACTATTCTTTGTTTGGATACTTTTCTTTATAATTTGAAATGCTTTACTTTGCTATTCCATTGTGTTCTTATTGCGTTGTGAATGTATTCTTCTTTTACTGCTTTTCTAGTACTTCAAATACATGTATTTAACTCGCCTTCGTATCGTGCTTTGATCTTCAATCTTCGGTATCAATGACCTTTGGTGGTTGATGTCGACCATCTTTGAGGGTTGATGTTGAGCCCCATACTTAGAGCCTATAAGCATCGCCCCTCCGATGCTCAAGTTAGTAATAATTTTGATGAAATAATCTTAATTGAAAAATGTAAAGAGTTAGGAAAGAGTAAGCATATCTGTGTACTAATGATAGTACTTCTTCAAATGTTTGATGTTCAAATTGTCTGGCAACTCACTCCCTTCTGCGGTCTCAAGTATGTAGGCTATGTTCCCTACAACTTTAGTGACCTTGTAGGGCCCTTCCCAATTGGGGGTCAATTTTCCCACGCCGGATTCTTTGGTGTTTTAGAACACCCTCCTTAACACCAACTCCCCTTCTTGGAAGCTTCTGAACTTGAGTTTCTTGTTGTAGAACCTTTCAACATGTCGTTATCGCGGCGTTATCCCTTATTTCATCCAGGAAATCTAGGTTAACTTGGAGGCGCTCGGTGTTTGATTGCTCATAGGCGTGGTCCGCCTGCGGGTTGCAGGCAATAATCTCCACAGGCACCACCGCTTTGATTCCATATGCCAATGAGAATGGGGTTGCGCCGGTGGTGGTACTCGGGGTGGTTCGGTAGGATCACAGTACCGCAGGGAGTTCTTCTACCCACCTTGCACTGTGGGCTTGCCTTCCACGTATTTTTGTCCTTGTTTGTCAGGTTTTCGGTAAGGAATCCATTTTTTAGAAGTTCGAGGACTTCTAAGCGGAGCGCTTAGCACTCCTCTATTTTGTGTCCATGGTCGTTGTGGAAGTCACTGAACTTCTTTATGTCGCACGACTTGGGATCCGACTTCATCTTTCTAGGCCATTTCACCGTGTTCTCGAGGACATTGTTGACCAGATAGTTCTGTTCAATGCTGAGGACGTTCTCTTCTCGATCGCTGATTATTTCAATAGTCTCTTCGATATACATACCTCGAACTCGAGGACTCAGGCCTCGATCGGTCTCATTTTTGCGATTCGGCAAGCTCTAGTGCCTTCTGCTCGTTCATACGAGCAATGCTTGTTCATACGAGCAATGCGGCTTGGTTCGTCTTTCTCCCAATTCATCTAGACCCAGGCCTGGGCGAGCACCGAGTCCATGTCATAGCAGGGGTGCCTGGTCAGGTTGCGGTAGAGCTTTGAAGTTACGTCGAGCCCATTTTTAAATGCGAAGATGGCAGTTTGAGGAGGGCAGTGGGGAATCGACGCGAGCTCGCGGTTGAACTAAGCTACGTAGGACCTCAACAACTCTCTTTTCTTGATACGCCACATGCCTGCAGTTGGAGTATTGCTTCCGGAAAGCGAAATACAGCTCTGAGAAGGTCGAGATGGAGTTCTTCGGGAGGTTGACAAACCATTGGAGTGCAGGGCCGGTGAGGCTAGACCCAAAGTTCTTGCACATGCAAGTTTTGCGAAGATTTTCCAGCACAGAGGTGGTCAACATTTTCTACTTGCAGAGGGCCACTTTGTCCTCGGGATCCGTAGTTTCGTTGTACAATGTGAATGACGAGGGAGTGAATTTTTCCGAGATATCCGTGTTTGTGATGTCTGGCGTAAATTGCGAGTCGGTGTAGCTATCACGAGGGATCATCGTGCCGGGGGGTATAGCACCCGGGATCCTGTCAGTAGTGTCTCGAACATGGACATACGCACCTCGAGACATTTTTCGAACTAACTCCTTGGGTTGAACGCTCTTTCGTGGTCGACGGGGAATCAAGGAGTCGGCCTAACGGTGGTCGCACCTGAGGTGTTATGCCTGGTGCCTATCTCACGAGGAGGATTGATGTCGATGATGTCGTATAACTCGCTTGCGAGATTTCTACACGGATCGGATTACTTCTCGCCTGCAGAGGGAGGCTCCTCGATGATCGGGCAGTTTTTTAGGGCGTTCACCTCTGTACGCAGGTGATGGTTTTCTTTCCGCAGCTCATGGTTCGCTGCATGGAGCTCGATGTGGGTATCAATCTCTTTCATTTGTCGTCGAATATCCTCCATTTCTTTGGTAAATCGCGTTTAGCACTTCAGGTGGCACAAACTACAAATCGGTAGCTTGCTCGATCCTCCGAATCAATTCCTTCGTGGGAATGAGCTCGATCATTTCGTCAGGTCCGGTAGGAGGGTTGTCGGTTCTTTCGTTGTTACCTGCCATCAGTTCAGAGAAAATAATTCAAAGAGCCCCATGGTGGGCGCCAAATGTTGAGGTTCGAATTATCAGGATAACGGTGCCCTTAAAATTTGTTAAGCGATAACGAGTAACAACAAAGAGAGTAATTGACAAAACGTGAAATTAAAGCAAAAAAACGTGAAAAATAAAGAAAATAAGCGAATTAACAAGATGAATGAGTATTTGATTCGGGAATTCTGAGAATATTTCGGCAGTGTTACAGCGTGAATCTCTAGAGCGTAAAAAAATGTAAAAAATCCTGTTCTCTACCCCTATTTATAGACAGGATAGGGGATAAGAAGTTGATCTAACCCTAGCTATGGGCGAGCTCCTGCTCGCCATAATTTTCGTAGCGGCTATGGATTTTTCAGGGTCAGTTAGGGCTTCCAACGGTCGTGCGCGCCATGCTTCTAGGGTTTCTTATCTTCTTCCTCGCCACCGACCCCTAATCGTGCTTGGTATCAAGGAGCAAGGGGCGTCGGTTGCGACCTCCAAACTTAGGCGATTCCAGCTTTTGTCACACCAGGTGAGCCTGCGACTCTGGGCCGACAGTTACTTGGGTCGATGAGCTTAGTGGGTCTGGGCCTCGAAGGTCTGTCCCCAACAAATATTAGATTTGTTATCAATAATATATTTCAACTAATCTCTATCTAAAATCATTTTATAATTAATATAAATTATAATAAAGTCTTTATTTATATAAAGGACAAATTTGGTCGCATAATTTAACACATATTTATGTGGATTTATAGATTATAAATATCTAATATTAATGCAACATTTATTTATATAAAATATTACTCTAAACTTTTGAACTCGGAATTATTAAAGAAGCATTGGAGAATTTTTTTGAGAATTTGAAAGATACATTAAGTTAATGGACCATGAAGTTAATTAATGTGGGATACATCATACATAAATAATCAGTTTATATTTTATGAACGAAGCTTAAGATGTAAATATTTCAAAATGAAAGGAATACATAACATTTTTATACATATATATTATCTTATATTATTTTATCAATTTAACATAATTTTTGTTTAAATATTAATATCCAAATAATAATATAATAAAATACAGACTTATTATATATGAAATATAATTATAGCGCATCGCGTGAGTGATATACTAGTTATTATTGTATTGGTACCGATAATATAGTTCATGTTATTATTTTAAGATATTGTAATCATATGATTAATTTTCAAGTTTGATGTTCTTAAAGTAATTTGCAAATACACCATTGAAATAATCTTAAAATAAAAAATAATTAATTAGTTAATTTTTAAAAATAAAAAATAAAAACATTAAAAGCAATGCTATGTAAAATAGAGATCATTTAATGTTTCAAAAAAAAAAAGACTAAACTATAACTAAAAAAGAGATTGATTATTTTCCTATTTTTTATTAAATAAATATTAAGTTTAAAATTTGTCTAAAAATATTATTCTCTTAATTAATTTTTAACAAATATACAAAATAAATTAGACCATATAATTCATATCTCCACTTGTAGAAACTGTTTATTAAATTCAACATTACTATTTGCAATGGTCCTTGTTCTTCATCCACCACCACCAACATGAGCATAATTATGAAGCTGATAAGGACATTTACTACTTTAAACATTTGAGAAAGTTTCTTAAGTTGGATTGGAGGTTCAATTCGCGGCAACAATATTGACTGGCAAGTCGAATCAAGACAATGAACGATTTGATGGTGGGAGATGGAGTCTACAACGACCACTAAGTTAAGTGAGAAAATAATCTTATTTTCTAGAAAAAAAATATCAATTTTATTATAATATTTACTTATATTAGTTTAAAAAAACTATTAATGACTATTTATAATAAAATCATATTGAGTTGGGTATATTTGAATCGAGGGTCCTAGAGTGGTATTAAAAGCACAAAAAACAAATTTATAGAAAGAGACGATGCTAGTGCAATATAGGTTTTTCAGTTTTGGGTGTTTTTTATTTTTATTTTTTAATTTAAGGGATTAATTTATTAATTTTATCATATAATATATTTTGAGGTTCGATCATAATGGATACGGAGTCCTGGAATTGTATATGGATAATGCAAGAAATGACGATAAAACACAGAAAATGAATCAAGAAAATACAGTAAATTGTAGGACGCTAAGACAATGTTTTAATGAATAAATCAAGATGATCGGGCGAGCTGCGTTCAATCCAAGCAGACGTGCAGTTTACAACTTTTCAGAATGAGAAAAAAATCGAGAAAATGTAGTCATGTGCATAGATGGGTAAGTGCCGAAAATTGGATTATATAGGGGGGTTTTATAGGCGTTTAGATTAGCTAGGGTTCCCGCGATCTTCGCTCGGTGGTTGAGCAGCGGACTCCGGATTTATCGGATCCGTTGGGTTTGACTGCCTTCAACTGCTTCCGGTATCTATGTGGTCTCATATTTCATCTCGTGCTAGGTCTCCTAACCGTTAGGTAGCTGCTCGACACCGTTGGGGTCCTTCGCTTTGTTAATCGAACTGCTCCAGCCTCGATCAAACTCATTTTGTTGGGATGCATTATGCGGACCGCTTCGGTTCAAACTCTTTCTTTCGGATTGGTTTTCCTTTCGGGCTGCTTCCTCTTGGGCCACCCAGCCGTTTATCCTGCAAGATCGTTAGTGGGCATGCATTTTGGACTTCATGATTGGCCGGACGTTATCGTACCCCCAACTATAGCCCCTTCGGCTCGGCGGGGGTCTCTTTGGAGAGCCCTATGAGTCGAATGATGATGTGGTTTCATGTCGCAACCTCGTAGTGGCAAGTTGTTATCCCAAATATCGGTCCTTCGGCCTCCTCTAAAATAGGAGTCTGGTATTGTTAGGGTGCCCGTGGGCACCTCCTTGGCTCGAGGACCAGTTCCTCCGTGGGTGGTCCACCTAGCTTGTGCAACCCTGGAAAGCTGCTGCGGGTGTTGTGGCCGCGGGCCCGAAACTGCGGCATTATGAGGGGAAAGTTTGGGATCTATCCCGTTTTATTTTGACCATCTAGTATGCCCCTGCGAACTCTTTTGGTTCGGGTATAGGGGTCTTTAAACGGGCGTGGTTTGTTTCACGCCTCTTTATTGGTAACAAGGGTGCTCGTCGAGGCATCAAGTTGGCGGGCTGGTGCCTCCGCAGCCCTAATTGGGGTGCTTACGAGCGTGTGCAATCATACCGCTTTTGTTTGGAGTGGGAGCTCGATTTTTCAAACTGATTTTTGGGTTTTGCCGCTCAAAGCGATTGGCAATTATGTAATAACTGCGAAAATTTTGGGCGGTTTCAAGCAGTTAAACGGGCGCGCGTTCAATAATCATCGTTCTTCTTGATTTGAAACTCACTACTCCCGAAGTTATTCTCTCTCATACGCTTTCTCTCTTTTGATTCCTGACGAGTAATCCAACCGCAAACCCCGTTGTTTTCGGCAATCGCTCAAGGTTCTACTGTTGTCTGTTTGCCTCCCTCTTCTCAAGGTAGTGCTTCTTTCTCATTTTCTCTTTTGGTTTTGGGACTGTTTGCGGTTCATGGAGAACGAACCTAGGGTTCTTGATGGGGTAAATATGGGTTGATCGGGGCTCGCCTCCCCCTTTTCCATTTTCATAGGTTTATTTATCTCAAGTTTTCTTCCATTTTGTTTTTTAGAATGTCTTCCACCACTTCTGATTCCTAAAATCGTGAGGGCTCCGGGTCGGGGGAGTTCAACCCGATGCCCCCTTTTACTCCTTCTTCCCCGAGCAGTCCCACTGCAGCCGATCTTACTGGTCCGGGCTGGAGTTTGCTTTTCCAGGGGCCGGAGAGGCCGAGTCCAAGTGGAGCGAGCGTGGATCTGGGTGAGGGATCTGAATCTGACTCCTCAGACAACAAGATGCTCTCGAATATGAACCGAGGGCTAGCCAGGATGATGGGTGGTGGTGAGGCCAGTGGTTCGGGCTGCGAGGCTGAGGCGGTCCTTCCAGAGCCCGAGGTGGTTGGAGATTACGTGCTTCCACCGGATTGGCGCAGTCATCGGGTGCTGGGGGCCGTTTCCACGGTTACTAAAGATACCATAAAGGCCTTGGCGGACTTCGTTCCCTGCTACGACATTAGGTACGAGATCCCCAGGCCGAACCACAGTTGCTTTAACCCTCCTATGGGTTTCGTGTCTTCTTATACCGCTGCCATGGAAAACAGGGTCGGACTGCCGGTCCACCCATTCTTCAGCGAGGTGCTGGCCTCCTTTAACCTTTCCCCCTTCCAGCTCACCCCCAACGGCTGGTGTCATCTCATCAGGGTCCTCGTTGTCTGGCTAGATCAAGGGTTAGGCCTCCCAACGGTCCGAGAGTGGCACTTCATGTACAGGTTGAACCAACGTGCTGACAAACACTATTATTATTTCACCCGGTGGTCCACTGGAAGGTCGATGCAGATAAAGAAGCCCCCTCAAACTCACCGGGGTGGTGGACCTCCTTCTTCTTCCTGAAGCTCGACCCAACGCACCCGAGTTCCTCAAATACGACGGGATGCCAATTTGTGGGTTTCTGCTCTTTGTGGTAGTCCTTTCATGTCGCGTGGGTCACTGACCGATTTTCTTTCCTTTTGCAAGTCATTCTCGTATGGTGCTTACGGATGCCGAGCAGGCCAAGGTCGACCGAGCTTACGACGTCACTGTGGGTGATTGTGAGTGGCTCATGGTGAAAAATGGTCGGTCGATAACAACGAACGCCCTTCTCGACCACCAGGGGCAGCTTAGCATACTGCCTGAGAATATGACTCGTTGGAGGCCGCCGGTGTTAGCGGAGTAGGTAGCTAGGGCCCTGCAAGAAAACAAAAGGGCCCGAGATTAAAAAAGGCAAGGCACCGGGAGGCAAACCCTCCGAAGAGGCCTCACACCGGGGCCGGGTCTCCTCCTCCGCTTCCACCTTCCCCGTTCAAGACTCCACAAGAGCAGGAGCGGGTGAAGTCTTCCCGCCTGGAGACTACCTCGCAGCACGGTAGTAAGAGGGGAAAAGAGATGGAGATCGGGGGTCTCGAACACCGCCGCTCCCGGGAGCGGGACACTCGCCAGGGATGGTCCGATGATAGGACCAAGGCGGCGGGGCAAATCACAAACCCCTCAGACGTGCGAGTGGATCCCTTCATGGTCTGCTCGTGGCAGCTGCTGTTGAACCCCGGGACGCTTGATACGTCCTTGGGATCTATCTTTGCCCGGCTCGCTCGCTATGAGCTTTGCCAAATCGAGGTAATTTTAGGTGTCGTGGTTTTGTTCTATGAGCCCCATCCATTGCTAATGATGTGCTTTTCCTTGTCTGCAGGCCCGCGAGGAGTTCGATATGATCCAACGGGAGCTTGTCGCCTTCAGTGACAAGATCACGAATGAAATATATCAACTCTGCAAGGAGTTTGAGTCTGCCAAAAAGCTGGTGGAGGAGCTCACTGACAAGCTCGATATCGCGGAGGACAAGGCGACTGCTGCTGCGGTGAAGGCCGATAGGGCCCAGGCAGAGGCCAACGCGTGTCAGGAGGAGTTCGAGCTCTTCCAGAAGAAGGAGGTTGACGCCCAGATGGATGTGGCCAAGCTGACCTGACCTCTAGAAGAGGGCCGACCAGCTTTGCTTCCTTGATGCTCGGCTTTGGATGCAAAGGGAGAGCTATACGGTCGAGCTCGAAAGGTAGGAAGACCAAATCTCTTGCTTGAAATCGGGCGAGGGACTAGATTATGAGGCACTCATCACCTCACCGCACTTTGCTGAGATGTACGAGGTACTTCATAATGTTTTGCTTCTATCTTTTCCTCTCATCCGCGTATTTTGTTTTTCTAACTTTTTTGAAGATGCTCGCCGAGCAGGTTGAGTGCGAGGTCCGGGAAGGGATTGCCAGCAAGTTCCCGAACCTCGACCTGAGCATCTTAGATGAGCCGACCGAGGAAGGTGATGATTCTGGTGGAGAGAAGACCGGCGAACAACAGCTGGTCTTCTTTGGTCCTGTGGACCGTCCAACCGGAGAGCAGTCCGGCGAGCAGCCTCAGCAGCAGCAGCAGGACCCATCTCGGCCTGAGCCAAACATGGAGGGTGGTGGCACGAACCAGACCGACTGATCCACTGGCCCCACTTCTAACGTCGGGACGGGCTCTAGGCCTACTTTCGAGCATTAGCTGTCCCCAGTCCCCGAGCTTATGAGCCCTACTCCTCCATATCTCTTTTCAAGAATTTCTTTCTTTGATACTTGTATGAACAATTTTATTTTTTTTGCTTTCATGGATGTGCAGCTTTATTTCCGGCTTCTATGGATTGCTCTTCTTTCAATTTTGTGATATGCCTAGTTATTTTCTTTTCGAACTGCAACCTTTATCGACGAACTTTGGTTTGGGTGGGTGATGCCTTCAGCGTCGCCCCTCCGATGCTTAAGTCAATATCGGTTCAAAATGGGAAGAATAGAGATAAATGATGAAAGGTAAAGAGGGAGAGTGAGTGATGTGTATATGTGAGATCGATGGGCTCAATCTGTATTTTAGAAGTAGAGTTTCTTCAAATGCTTGATGTTCCAACTGTTTGTGATCTCCCATCCATCGTAATCCTCTAGGTGGTAGGTTCCTCTACCTACTGCCCGTGTGACTTTGTATGGCCCCTCCCAAATCGGTGCGAGCTTCCCAGCGCTCTTGTTCTTCATGTTTTGGAAGACTCGCCTAAGAACCCAATCTCTTTCCTTGAAAGTTCGTAAGCACAACTTTTTGTTGAAGAATTTTTCGACCTGCATTCTTCTTTGAGTCATGCTCAGTAGGGCTTGGTCCCTTTGCTCATCAATCAATTCAAAATTCTTTAGTAGTTTCTCGCAGTTTTCCTCTTCCTCGCATGCTTCGACCCGCAAGCTTCCTGTTTTTACTTCAATTGGTATGATCACTTTCTCTCCATAAGCGAGCACGAATGGCGAGTTGTCGGTGGCTGTCCTCGGAGTAGTCCGATACGCCCACAGAACTTTGGGTAGTTCTTCGACCCATTTTGACTTGTGAGCCCCTGGTCATTTTTTTATTGATGTCATAATGGTTTTGTTGGTTGATTAGGTGTGGCCGTTTGCTTCTGGGTATCTAGGTGTGGAAAAGACCAGCTTGATGTTGTATTGATTGGAAAATTCTTCTACCTTGCGTCCTGTGAACCTCTGACATGCCTCGCAACTCCTAACGTATTCTCTCGTGTCTTTCCTCAGTGTGGGCCAATAGAAACCTGCTAATATGATTTTGTGGGCTAGAGATCATGCTCTTAGGTGGCCTCCGCAGTCACCTTCATGTACCTCCACGAGGATGACTTGTGCCTCCGTCGGTTCGAGGCACTTGAGGAGGGGTCCCTCTATGGATCACCGATACAGTGCGTCATTGTAGATGGTATATTTTGTTGCCATTCTTGCTAATCAAACCGCATCTGACTGTACTTCTTGGGTGATGTCTTCCTTTATGTATCGAAAGATTGGTTCGATCTAGGAGTTCCTCTGGCTTATTTTGTGGACCTCCACAACTTTTCCTGATGCAGCGGGTTCTTCGGCCCATATTATGGGGATCAGCATATTCTGCCTGTCTTACTTGGATGATGCTAGGTTTGCGAGGGCATCAACTTCCGTGTTTTCTTCTCTGGTTATATGCTTGATGTCGCATTCTTAAAATTCCTTGCTAATCGATTGAGCCAGTTTGTGGTACTTCAGCAATCTTGGCTCTTATACTTGGTACTAATTGTACATTTGCATCACTACTAGTTGCGAGTCTCCCTGTATTTCCAGGCGACGGGCCCCCAGGTCCTTTGCGAGTTTCATCCCCCTAATTAGGGCTTCGTATTCCGCTTCATTGTTCATTGCTTCGAAATTGAGCCGGATGGCTCGCTCGAATAGTCCTTTCCATGGACTTCGCAGCTTTATGCCCACACCGTTTCTGTGCATGTTGCTGGCTCTATCGACCTGGAGTGTCCATGGCTCTTTGGTTGTTTCTCCTATTTCTAAACTTGCTATCTCTTTTTCAGCATTTATCTGGAGATCGCCTGAGAATTCCGCTATGAAGTCTGCTAGTGCCTGGGACTTTATCGCGGTTCGTTGTTCGAATTCAAGTCTGTAACCACAGATTTCCACCGCCCATTTCAGCAGCCTTCCTGACAGGCAAGGTTTAGAAAATACAATTCAGAGCGGGTAAGATGTGATTACCTTGATGAGGTGAGCTTCGAAATAAGACCTTAGCTTTCTGGAGGCAAACCTAGTGTCAGCACCAGTTTTTCTAGCATCGTGTACCTCGTTTCAGTGTCGAGTAGGGGTTTGCTCGCGTAGTGTGCTAGGTGTTGCTTGCCGGCGCATTCTCTGACTAACACTGCTCCGAGTGTGTGTTCTGATACGGACAGATAGAGCAGCAACATTTCCCCTTGCTCGGGTTTTGATAGGAGGGGAGGGCTTGCCATGTATTCTTTAAGTTGTTCCAGGGCCCTCGCACACTCGTCTGTCCACTCGAACTATCTCCCTTTTCGCAAGACCTGAAAGAAGCCATGGGTTTTTCGGAGTACCTCGAAATAAATCGGTCGAGTGCTGCGAGCCTCCCCCTATTAGTCTTTGGACCTCTTTCGAACTCTTAGGATGGGCTATCTCTCGGACCACCCTGATCTACGTTGGGTCCGCCTCTATTCCTCTGTTGGTGACGATGCGGCCCAGGAATTTGCCTGATGCGATGCCAAACGTGCACTTCACCAGGTTGAGCTTCATGTGGTATTTGTTCAGAATTTTAAACGCCTTCTTTAGATGTTGTATGTGGTCTGTGGTTCTGGTTGATTTTACCAGCATGTCATCGATATATACTTTCATTGTTTTCCCCATTAGTGGCTCGAACATCTTGTCGACGAACCGCATGGAAGAAAAATATGTCAAATTTTAACGAAACAATTAAAAAAACAAATGGAAAATCACAAGTTTGCTGATTTGTCAAATTTTAACGAAACAACACTTTTAAAAAAAAAAAAAACACATGGAAGAAAAATATGTCAATCAACAATGAATTAATTAACATCATTTTTTATCAGGGATGAAATTCATAAATAAAAATAGAAGGTAGAATAGAATTGATATAATGAGAAAAATTGGGATTAAATTAACTAAAATACAATTTTTTGAAATTAAATAAGTAATTTTTCCCAAACATTTAAGTTTAAGAAATTTATTTGATGACTTTGATTTCTGACAATATAAAGTTTTTTTATTGATAAAAAAAATAGTTTTTGATATATTTGTATAATTTTAAAGTTTTGGATAAATTTGAAACATTCGAATAATTTGTAATAAATTTTAAAAAAGCCAAAATATCAATTTTAGTTCGAACTATCCGTCTTTTCTCAAATCTAGTATCAACTATTTCATTTCACAGTTTTATGTTCAAACTATAAAAAACTATTCAAATCTAGGACGAACTATCAAAACTATTCAAATCTAGGACAAATAAATTTTTTCGGCATCAAAAAACTGACGGAGCATGCCGGAAAGCTATACCATTTGATTCACAACGTGTCATTTTTTTAATATGACATGGGTTTCCCGTGCTCCGTCATTTTTCTGATGCCGGAAAATTTCTTCGTCCTAGATTTGAATAGTTTTTGATAGTTTGAACATAAAATTGTGAAATGAAATAGTTGGTATTAGAATTGAAAAAAGTCGGATAGTTTATACTAAAATTGATGTTTTGGCTTTTTAAAAAATATATATAGTTTAGGGTATAATTGAACATTTTACCGATTTCAAGATGTGTAAAAAATTAAACTACTACTGAAAAGAAATTGATTATTTTTCATCAAATTGGACCATACAATCAATACACTCATATGTAGAAACTGTTTATTAAATCAACATTACTATTTGCAGTAGTCGTCGTTCTTCATCCACCACTACCAACATACCATAATTATGAACCTGATAATGACAATTAATACTTGAAACTTACCAGTTACTTTGATAGGTTGGATAGGAGGCTCAATCCGCAGCAACAATATTGACTAGCGAATGGAATCAATTGGGTGTTACAAAAATCGAACCATGAATCAAATTGAACTGAACGGTTTCAAGTAGGTTTGGTTCAGTTCGTTTTGGGTTTCGATTTGGTTTCAATTCAGTTTCAAAATCTTTTAACCAAACCTATGTTTGGTTTGGGTCGATTTATTATATTTAGAGTTCGATTCAACCCGAAACTATCCAAAATCAAAAGTTATGTTCAGTTCGGACAAAACCGAAAGTTCGAAATGGGTGAGAGAGTTCAATTGATTTGGATTGAATTTCAAAAAAAAATTGAGTTGACACATTGTATATTAGAATCAAGAGTTGTGGAGTGAATGAAGTGGCGTTAATAACACATAAAAATATAGATGCAGTCTCTTAGGTTTTTCCTCTCGGTATTCGGGAGTCTTTTTCCCTTTTCTAGGGTTTTGTCTTCCTTCTTGGGAGGAAATTGCCGCCGCCGTCCCAGCCTTCAGCTTGGTAAAGTTTGTTAAAATTCTTTGGCCTTGTTGTGGCAGCTGGGCTTCAGCCTCATAAAGAGTCTAGCAGGAATGGAAGGTGTAGAAGGAGACTTTGATGTCCTAGATCTTGACAAAATTGAAGAAACAGCTACCTCAAATACCCAAATTTTTTCTAACTGTTTAGTTGGAAAGCTTCAGTCTGATAAATCTGTTAACTCGTACGCAATATTGGAGGTGATGAAAAAAGCTTGGAGAGCAAAAAAGG
The DNA here is from genome assembly GCA_026898455.1 of Plectranthus barbatus. Taxonomy (NCBI): domain Eukaryota; kingdom Viridiplantae; phylum Streptophyta; class Magnoliopsida; order Lamiales; family Lamiaceae; genus Plectranthus; species Plectranthus barbatus. The sequence continues at coordinate 90,588 of JAPKLW010001467.1, forward strand.
GCCTAGAAGCAAGGGAATGGACGCATAACTTATTCCTGTTCAGATTTGAAGAATACGCAGAAATGGCTTGGGTAATCAAAAATCAACCATGGCATTTTGAAGGTCATTTGTTCACAATTCGGCCTCTGAAGGAGAAGGAACAGCCGTCCAGTATTCAAATAACAGAGGCGCAGCTGTGGATTCGCATTTATGATGCTCCAGTAAGCTGTATGACAGCCACCCATGCCAAAGCCATGGCTAGAAAACTTGGGCTCCTGGTTGCTTTTGACCCATCTAATGATTTCTTTGGAAAATATATGAGAATAAAGATAGAAGTGGACATCACTAAGCCTCTTAAGAGAGGTTTAGCTGTGGTGGTTGGGGGAGTGAAGTTATGGCTACCAATTAAGTATGAAGGGCTGCCACTGTTTTGTTATAACTGTGGAATGATTGGGCATACCTTCAAGACATGTGAAGAGCTGGAGCATGTGGAGGACCAAGACATTCAGGATCTGCCTTATGGTCCCAGCATAAAGGCCTCCCCTTTAAAAAAGAATCGTCCATGGTCTTCTAGATCTGAACCTCCCTATTCCCCACACCCTGCTTCTACTCACAAAAGTCCAAATAATAACCCCTCTTTACCAAATAGCCCTAATACAAGCCTTGCAAGTTCAAACAGAGGAAAAAACACAAATCTCTCCCACCAAAACCCACCGTCTGCCACATGTAGTAAAGCTAGACAAACACTCCCACCACTGTGTCTGCAACTCAGCTCTGAAATGCCTTCACACAATCCAAACACCAAGAACCAAGGCCCAGGAGCTCCTGATTGCGCCATGCTGACAACCAACCAAACCAAAAAACCAGAAGAACAACCCTTGACTTTAGCCACAACACCAGCTCACCCACAAACATCCACTCAAAAAGCTACCCAGAAAAAGCCTTGGAAAAAACTAGCCAGATCCAAAAATATATCCAAGAACCAACTCTCTCCTCTTGCTAATAGGGGAAAAAGGCCATGGACAGATGAGTTACAAGGCTGCCGAGCTGAGGTGCCTGAGATGAAAAGGCTTAAATCCCTCTCACTGAAGAATGCTGATGAATCAACGGCGGAGGCTGCAACAGAGCAGCCCCGCCGACCCCAATGAGTTGCCTTATTTGGAATGCACGAGGGTTGGGGAACCCTCGAGCATTCCACGAGTTCCGCCAGCTGATAGCTGGATACACCCCAAATCTGATCTTCATTAGTGAAACGCATATTAGGAAGCAGAGATGTAGTGATTGGAGAGCAAAGCTAGGTTTTGAGGGTATGTTTGTTGTTGATCCTGTAGGGAGACAAGGTGGACTCATGCTTCTATGGCAAGAGGGTTGGAATATCCAGATTAATTCCTACTCTCCGGGACACATAGATTGTATGGTGAATCATGAAGGAAAACAATGGCGATTTACAGGGTTCTATGGAAACCCGGACCAAACAAAGAGAGAATTTTCTTGGGAGCTGCTTAGAAAGCTTGCAAAAACTCACTCAATCCATGATGTTGCTTGGCTGGTTGGAGGAGACTTTAATGAGATACTCCTTGAGACAGAAAAGCAAGGAGGAAGGCCTCGACCACTCAGCCAGATGCAGGCATTTCGCGATGCCCTGGAGGAGTGCCAACTTTTTGAACTCAGCAATACAGATCGATCTTTTACTTGGTTTAACAAGAGAGCTGCTGAGAATGCAATTTTCGAACGTCTTGACCGTTTTATTGGCAACCAACTGTGGCATACCACTTTCCAAAATTCGGAGTTAAAGGTTTTGGATTTTTTTGGGTCGGATCATAGGCCAGTTTTATGTCGACTACAAGCTGAAAGCAAGAGGAATACAAAGCAAGGTAGACGACGTTTCTTTTGGGAAGATAAATGGTTTATGGATAAAAATCTGGTGCCTGATTTTCTTCATGAATGGAGTAAGCACAACGAAGAGAGCACCGTTCCACAAAGATTAAGAGAATGCAGAGTGTTTATGGAAAATTGGGCTGGTACTCGGTTCAATCAACTGGGAAAAAAGATTACATCTATGAGAAATAGGCGTCAAAATTTGTTGGGCAACAACTCGAAGTCTGAACAGACTCAGGAGCTCCTTTTAATTTCCAATGAGATTGAGAAAGCTGTGGAACAGGAAACCCTTCACTGGCAACAAAGGGCAAGAATGACCTGGCTAAAGGAAGGAGACCGCAACACACGAGTTTTTCATACTCAAGCATCTAAGAGACGAATCCGAAACACAATTGAAGGTCTCTTTGATACTAACGGCTGCTGGTTCACGGATGAGATTGAAAAAGCCAAGATCATCTCGAGTTATTTTGAAAAACTCTTCCAATCATCCTATCCTACAGACATTGATATCGAAGCAGTGGCAGGTTTTATACAAAAGAGGCTTGACAGAAGCCAGGTGGATTTCTTAAGTGAACCATTCACTTCAGAAGAGGTTAAGAGAGCTATCTTTGATATTCACCCCTCAAAGGCACCGGGTCCAGATGGCTTCAATGGAAAATTCTTTCACAAATTTTGGCCTCTGATTGGAGAATTCATGACTGAAGAGATCCTTCATATCTTAAATGATGGAGCACCCGTTAAAGAATGGAATGAGACCATTATTGCCCTTATACCAAAAGTGAAGAAGCCTACCACTGTGAGTGATTTCAGACCCATTAGCATGTGCAATACTTGCTATAAAATCATTTCAAAGGTCATGGTCAATCGCTTACGCAAAGTTTTGGATGCAATTATTGACCAAGAACAAAGTGGTTTTGTTCCAGGGAGGCTTATTACAGACAATGTTTTGATTGGTTTTGAGTGCATTCATTGGCTTCGTAGACAAGGAAAAAGGAAAAAAGGTTTTGCTGCTCTTAAGCTTGATATGAGCAAAGCATATGATCGGGTTGAATGGTCATACCTCAATGCAATCTTGAAGAGGATGGGGTTCCCTGAAAATTTCACCAACCTGATTATGAGGTGTGTTTCTACTGTTTCTTTCCTTTTCACTCTGAATGGAAACACATATGGTACTATTAATCCCACTCGAGGACTACGTCAGGGGGATCCACTATCACCATTTCTTTTTGTGATCTGTGCTCAAGGGCTTTCCGCCATGCTTTCGGCTTATGAGAGAGCAAAACTTTTTAAGGGTATTCCAATCGACCCGGGAAGACTATCAATTTCGCACCTTTTCTTTGCTGATGACAGCCTTGTGTTTTTCAAAGCCACAAAAGATGGATGTACAGCCGTGAAGAGTTGTCTGACTACTTATGAAAGGGCTTCAGGACAAATGATTAATTTTGATAAATCTGCAATTACATTCAGCCCCAGCACTTGCCCAGAAGATGCAAATCTGATCCGACAAGTGTTGAATATTCAGGTGGTTCAAGGACACGCAATCTACCTAGGGCTACCGACCTTCTCAATCCGCCAAAAAAGGATCCAATTTGGATATATTAGAGCTAAAGTTCAAAGAAAACTTTCAGGGTGGAAAAATCAATCCTTTTCAGCTGGGGGAAAAGAAGTTCTACTCAAAGCCGTTGTTCAAGCTATTCCTACTTTTGCAATGTCTTGCTTCCGATTGCCGAGATCAATTTGCGAGGATATTAACCGACTGTGTGCAAGTTTTTGGTGGGGAGATGAGGATGAGCACAGAAGAATGCATTGGATGAAATGGAGTAAGTTGTGTAGACCAAAAGAAAGAGGTGGGATGGGTTTCAGAGACATTTGTAGCTTTAATAAAGCTATGCTTGCAAAACAAATCTGGAGAATGATCAACAATCCAACCTCTTTGGTGGCACGAGTTTTCAAGAGTCGATATTTCAAGGATGGCAACATTATGACAGCTACAGTGGGGTCTACAGCTTCTTTTACTTGGAGGTCTCTCGCATGGAGCAGGCCCTTGATCTCAAAAGGCATGTTTTGGAAAGTGGGCAACGGAAAGAACATCAAAGCTTTTCAGCATGCCTGGATCCCAACTTTACAACATGGAAGCCTAACAAAGGAAATTGCAGGGAGAGAAAGTATCAAAGTCGCAGACCTATTAAATCAAGATGGCGAATGGGAGATGGAAAAACTGGAACAAATTTGTTGGCCATATGAGCTAATGGCTATTCTTGACATGAAAAGAGAAAGCTCAGAAAGCGAAGATAAACGATTTTGGAGATTTGAGGAAAATGGGCACTACACTGTTAAATCTGGATATCTAGCGGAGAGTGGCTTTTACGAACCACCTCCACACAAGATCTCTTTTGATAGAAAACTTTGGAAAAAGATGGTTTGGTCTCTTCAGATACCCTCAAAAGTGAAAATCTTTTTCTGGAAAGCACTACATGGTTTCATTCCAGCCGAAGCAAATTTGTTAAGGCACCATGTTCCTACAACAGGAATCTGCCAACTCTGTGGGAAGCATCTTGCAACAACTGAACATTGTTTACTTTTTTGTGAAAAGATCAAGATCTTGTGGAAAGAGAGCAGATTTTGGGAATTCATTAAGAAAGGTAAGCACATGGGATTTAACAAAATTGGAGATATTGTTCACCGCGAAGTCTCGGCGAGGGATTTTGAGCTGTGGGTGATTTTGCTTTGGAAAGTTTGGACAACAATCTGCAAGTTTAAACATGAAGGGAAAGAATTGGTGCTGACTAGAGAAGAAGAAGGGCTTATGTTTTGGCAGACTTTCTATGAAGCTCGGGAGAGTCAAAAATCCCTTTTATTGCTTGGGATTCAACCTGGAGACAGACGATGGCAGGCTCCGTTTTGTGGTACATTTCGTGTTGATGTGGATGCAATGTTTAATTTGGGAATTAACAAATTTGGAGTGGGGGCAATTGTTAGAGATTCTGAAGGAAAAATTGTCGCAGCAATGGCACGGCCTATTGCATCACCTGGATCGGCATCGCGAGCTGAAGTTCTTGCTGTTTTGTATGGAATTCTTTTGTGCAGGGAACAAACTATCCATCCATTCTCAATTTTCACTGATTCAATCATTGCTACAAGAGTTTTGGCAGGTTTGGATGAGGAGTTTGACATGATTCCCCGTGAATTTCATGATCTTCTTCAGAGCTTTGAAAGGAGAGCTTTCTTGGGAGTTTTTCATGCTTATAGGAGTGCCACTTTGGCTGCTCATCTTTTAGCTCAGTTTACTACTCAAATATCATCCCAAAAGATGTGGATTGATGATTTTCCGGAATGGCTGACTGATGTGGCTAGTTCCGATTATGCTTAATATAGTAGTTTTTTCCCTCAAAAAAAAAAAAAACACATAAAAATATAGATTAATTGTGACAAATTTAAATAGAGATGGTGCAACTGTAACACAAATATTTCAATATAATGTGATTTTTTTTATTTTTTTAAAAAAAAATGAAGAGTTGAGCTCAGTAATTTTAAATGTCACATAATGTATAATATGTGATTAAATATACTTTTAACTTTGTCATGATCGTGTGTATTTTTAATCAAAAGAAGTAAACACTGGGGGAGGGTAAGATTCTTATAATAAAAAAAGTTGGTTTAAATTTCAAAGTTATATTAGGAAATATTTCGTAACTTTTATTTCCATATATTTGAAAGTGGAAAGTCATATTTACCCCTACATAAGTTTCCGTATATTACAAAAGTTTCCTTATTGCCATATATTATGAATAAGAAGCGCTTATAAAAACTCAAAGTTAAAACATTAGTTGGTTGCATAAGCTTTTTTCGCCCTTTCCTTTTCTTGAACTCACTCTCTCATCATTTCTCCCTCTTCTCCACCAAACACCCAATCTCTCCTCTCTCTCTCTCTCTCTCTCATGGCGGATGAATCAGTGAAGCCGAAGGTGAGTTGGGCTCCTAAGAAACACACATTAATCACTATCTAAAGCTGCTGCATGCATCACTCATCCATTTTTGATGTGCAGATTTGTATTCTGAGAGCTTCCATCCACTGCGAGGGCTGCAAAAGGAAAGTCAAGAAAATCCTCTCCCAAGTTCCTGGTACGTTGCTGCTGATTCAATTTTCGTTTACAAATTTATCAGAATCTACTTCAATGTTGATTTATATATTGTTGCAGGCGTGGAATTTGTCGACGTTGATGCCAAACAGCATAAGGTGACGGTGACCGGCGACGTCGACGCCGATGCTTTGGTTAAGAAATTGGTCAAGTCCGGCAAGAACGCCGAGTTATGGCCCCAAACACCTCTAATCAAGAGAGAGAAAGAGAAAGAGATCAAAACACAGAGAGAACCAGAAGCATCTACCACTTCCGATAATGGCAAACCATCAACCCAAGTCCAGAAATTACCTAATAAAAACCCTCCATCTGAAGGCGGCGAAAGTGGCGGTGGCGGCAGCGGGAATGCTAAAACAAGCGGCGACGTTCAACCGGTGGAGAAAAAGAGCGTCGAGAGCTGCTCACCCTCCGCCGGAGATCATCACCCACCGCAGGCCGCTGAGAAAAATGACGGCGGCGGCGGCGGTGGCACGTCGGGTAAAAAGAAGAAGAAGAAAGGGAAAAGTGCGACTAATCCCGCCGCGAGTCATGTGGAGCGAGGGTTAGAGAACCGGGGGGCGGGTCCGCCGCCGGCTGCGGCCAATCAGAGTCCTCCGCCGCCACCACGCGATCACCGGATCCCGTTTGCGCCGCCGCCAGCGTACGCCGTGAGCTACAATACGGCGTACCCGGCGGGCAGCTACGCGGCGTCGTACTACGCCGCGCCTCCGCCGCATGGGTACGCGCACGTGCATCCGGGGATGGAGCAGCCACCACCGTTGGATCATGGGCTGTATCCATCGCAGCCGTTGGATTCGTTTGAAATGTTTAGTGATGAGAATCCAAATGGGTGCTTTATTATGTGACGCTGCTTGTTGTCTATGTATATGAATTAGCTCAATTTTTCACTTTTCTTTATAATATAATTTTCCTTTATTTTGAGTAGCATGATTTTGATCTTAAATTTAGCAATTTCTCTCTTAAGTTTAATAATTTAAGGATATTTATTCACTTGAAGATTCCTAGTATTGATCAATATTGTAAAAATCGATTTAGACCTCCTTCTATGCTAAAAAATTATAGAATTGACTTCGATAGGTATTTTTAGTTGTTCAGCATTTAAATTTATATAATTTTAATTTTTATTTAATTTTTTTATATATATTATATATTACTTACATGGGCTTAATATTAGATTCTACCCAAGTATCCAACTACCTTTAACAAATTATGCAACTATGATTTAATGGGTAAAATGGAACTCCACTAATGTGACTTTACCACCTATAGTAATATTCAATCATAAATAAAATTCACATATACATTTGTTTTATGATTAATGTGACATTGATCTCATTTCCATAAAAAGAAATGATTTTTGTCCAAGAAAGGAACCACTATTTATTTCTTTACCAATCTTTTACCAAGAAAAATAAAACAATAAAGTGGTGGGCAATCATATGCAAGAAAAATAAATAAATGCACCATTAATGCCCTAACACGTATTAAATACAGAATTAATTTGAATTCTTGAATAAATTAATTGGATGTTGAAAATTGAGAAACCCTAATTTGTAAGGCAGTAATTGGTTGGGGTAGTGATGTGGAAAGTATGAAAGAAATTAGGACAAGAACCTTTGACACCTAGTTTTTGGTGTCTCCTTTTTTAAAGCCATTGCTTTTCATCAAAAGTTGCAAACTTAGGGTTTAGGTTTTTGACCATTTTCATCATTTTTTAAATATTTTTTCTTAAAGTTTATTTTGTTTTATTCGAATAATATATATAGGTAGAGCATATCGTATACATATTGAATACGCAATTTATTATGAATAGTTTGAGACTTTCAACTAGTCATGGATTAATTGATTTGAGTGCTTTGTTTGATTCTTCATTATACAATAGTCTTTCGTAGCTTAATTAAGTTTTGTAATCTATTTTTATATTTTAGTTTGGATTTGGTAATAAATGTAAAATCCATATTATGAATTTAAAATATTTGATTGATCAAATCAACCATCAAGAAAAAGTATTAATTATTAAAAATAATTATAATTGTTATAAGTATAGTATATACGACAAATAAGTATAATTTATTTTAAACATAACTTATAAAAAAAATTAAGCACAAATTTTTGAAAGTTTTAATCTGAAGCAATAATTTTTTTAAATGAATATTATAAATTTATTCCTATGTAACATGAACTAACTTTTAACAATAGTTTATTGATTTGATGAAACTCATAGAAAAACATTACAATTTCTATTTGAATCAAGCTATATTATCTGATCGATTAAAAATTCTAATTAATTAATTCTAAATAATTAAATTTGAAAATCTTACAACCCAAATTTCGCAATAGTAACTTATTTATTTTATAGTAATAAATATAAGTGTGTATATATATTGCGCATTGTACATGAATAAATTTGTTATCCATAGAATTGTAAATGAATCAAAACAGTTTATGAGCTACTCTAATCTTAATTTGATAAAAGTTATTCGGGCTTGTTTAATTAGCGAACGAAACTTGAGCATCATGGTATTCGACTCGTGAGCAAACTTGTTGACTAAAATTAGTAAGAAATATAATTTTATAAAAGTAATATTTTTACATTATTTACTAATAACAATAATGATATATTTTAGAAATGAGAAAATTTTGAATTTGAGTATGAATATGATATTAATATTGGAATAAATAGCTTTTTTCAAAATAATAATAAATATTTTAAATATATTCTAAATTTAAAAAACTTATTTAGACTCGACTTAAACTTGATAAAATTCGTAAACTTTAAAATATTCAATAAACAAGTAGATTCGACTTGATTTTTAACAAGTTAAACTTTAGAACAATACTATCCAACTCAGACTAGTCGACTCGATTCACTTACATTTCTAATGACAACAAATGATTTAAGTATCTTAGGTGTAAGGACAATGATTTATATTTATGATAAAAAAGTGAAAAAATATATATTAATGTAAAATTTGTGAAATAATAGAGTTGATGAATGTACATAAAAAAAAAGATATTTGTTAATGATAACTTCCACTAAGCATGTTTTTACAAATGACAAATATTAAATTCTGTCTCGATAATCTTATCAATAAAACCTGGACCCTCGAATCCACAAAAAAATCATCATCATAATTTATGCGATCAAATTTTAAATATTAATTTTGGGTTTCACTTTCATTATCTAACGAAGACATCATAATTATTACTATTTTGTTTAAACATTTGATCAATTTTTTTAAAGGTAAAATTTTAAATATATTACTCCGTCTCACTCTAATTGACACACTTATCAAATTGGGCGTACGAACTAAATTATCACATTTCTAAAAATAGTAATTTTTTCACACTCAACAATAAAATATTAATTCCACTAACATATTCTACACTCACAACTCTTAATTTCCGTGCCGAAAAGAAACATGCCAATTGACATGGGACGGAGAGAGTATTAATTATATATATTCTTAAATAAATATTAAACTATTTGTTTGCTTTAAATTTATGACAAGGGCAACATTTGGCAACGAAAAATTGATATTCTGGTGCAAATCTTTGATAAGAATGATGACAACTTTTTTAAAAAAACCACATGTGTATCAAAATATCTTCGTTACGTTTAAGATTTTCGCCAAAACTTCTCATCTCCAATTTTTTTCTATCATGAATTTAAAATAAAACTAAATACTTCAATACTTATTTAAAAATACATTCATTATTGTTGAATAAGGCTGCAGGCTGCTACTTATGTTCTCTACCGTTATAGCTTCTAAAAAAAAATTAAGAATTATCTTGTTTTACTCCAAGAATCATGTGAAGTAATTATTCTTGTAGTAATTATTCTTGTAGGTATCAAGGATTTTGAAATTGAGGTAATAAGGTGTCCAACATTATTTGAATCTACAATCAATCTGGTTATAGGTGAATTATTACTTGACCTTTGTGCTAAAAGATTGGAAACTATAAATATCAAGATTTACCTTTTTATACTGTTCTTAAAGGATATCCATCTTAAAAATAAAAGAAGAATTTTAATTTTATAGCTACCAACTACCAAGTAATCCATAATCACTGAAATAACAATCATCTATATGTGTGGTTACAATTCAAAGTTTGCTCACCTCCACTTACTGCACCTTAATTGATATAGTTTGTAACCATACTTTCAAACCCCACAATTCAGATAAAGGTTTAGGTCTTAAAATAATGTTTTGTAACTTTCTATAGCTATTAATAATTAAAAGTATAAACTTATAAATATAATAGAGTTATTAATTTCATAGTTTCAAGCTATTGAAGAATCAAATCTATTCAATCGAAGTTCATTCTTCATCTCCAAACCAAAGTGCTAACATTTAGCAAATTAAACAAAAACAATTTATTCCTAAGACAATTGTATCCAAACCATTCATCACAATCTTGAAAAGCATTTTGACATAAAGAGATTAACGAAATGGGACTAAATTGTATTTCAAAGTCAAATAAATGGAAAGTACAAACCTTACTAATTCTAACTTGCTCAAGCAAACATGTAAATAGATGATATCTCATTACTCTCCTGGGGAACTTGTAAGAACACAGATTCTGCTGCTGGCTATGAAAACCCCAGCTATTGCTGTCGGGTTTCAACTTTCTTTCTCTGCCAAAGCCTATCAAGTGCACTGTCTGCATCACCCTGCGCAACAGAATTTCCCACTCTGAGATGAGAACTTTGGCCACATGTGTCATGATTCATGAGACATGAAAAAAAGTTGGCAAAAACATGGCTCTAGACCTTAATTTAGATAGTTACAAAATAAGCTACACCGTCAATTGCATTCTTGTACAATGTGAAACTTCAGAGAGTTGGCAAAATGAAAGAACAGAACCAATAGATGAGTTTAAATATTATCTCATGCATTAAACTGTTACCGTGAGATTTTAGTACTTGGATGAAAAGCCTTAGGCTACACCAACCGAGATTTAACAAACATGAAATTATTCTAGGCCCAAGATTTACCAGGTAAATTGAATAATTTCATGGCAATCAAAAGTCTTACTATTAGAATGTATTGATTCACCAGTAGAACACTGCAAAAACGACCAATAAAATAGAGAAACAACTATATCTAGAACCCTTGGGGATGTCTCAGTTGGCAGAGTGGGTAACCTAGTCATGGATTGCACGGTTTAATTACATCAACACCATCTAGGTCAATTTATCGTGCAAGAGTTTTCTAGTGCCTTTGCCTCTCATCTATATGGTCAAGAGTAGTAGTAATAGTGTCATATTTGTGGGATTCTCCTAGTCATCTAAACAAAATATCAACAGCACAAGGAAAATTAGTACTGTATATTTATAAGTTCCTGCTCCTAAATACAACGTCAATTGGCCAATACATTTTCTTGATAAAACAAAATCCACAATTTTGGGATTCTTCTACAGTAAAACCCAACAACAATCCAAACTCACCCAAGTTCTTATAGCATATCTCATACATAAGGAGTAATCAGAAGTGCTTCACAAGGTAAGAAAAATAAATGCTTAATACACTTGCCTGGGCGCGAATGAATCCACAAAGAGCAAAGGTAGAGAATTGCCCAGTGTATCGGCCAGTCTCATCCAGATGACCAATGTTGATCTGGACAGAAGCATGATCCTTGGAAGTTATAAGCCTGTTGGTGGCCGAGCTGCATTGCAAAAAGATAGATAATTAGGCAAACCATATACTCGAAAACCTCCAGATAATTCCATAGATCATCACAGCCAAATCAGGCAAGATATGATAAATATTAGGTTCTCAAACAATCATACACACCACTTCCTTGGGATGTAGAGATCCATGTTTTGTCCCTCCTCGTTCTGCATCTTGTTGGGTCTTTCAAGCACTCAGGAAACACTATCAAAGCTCAAAGCACCTGAATCAAGTAAAGACATTCAAACATAAAGAGCAAATATGGACTCGTGCCAAACAATTTTCTACACACAGTGATAGCATAAATATCACATAGTCTACCCTACCCAAAATAGGTAGCATTAAAAATGGGTAAATTAAAACTATAGTGAAGAAACAAGATGAATCAATCATTCGGGAGAGATATTGTAATTTCACAAACTCCAACAACACTAACTATCGCTCATCGTTAAAAAAATCCTCATTTCCTCGGCAACATAAGACAAAAGGATGAAACCGTCACGCAGTGTGCGAACAACCAAAAGTACACAAAACCGCTATTCTCAAATCTATATATAAAAAAAAAGTAACAAATATAGAAAAAACGACGACAGACTATGAGATATCACTAGCAAATTGAAGCGATGAGTCCAAACCCCATGAACAGGAAGGAGGGCGAGAGAGAGTACCTGACGAGGAAGTTGAAGGCTGATGAAGCGGCCTTTTTCTGATCAATTTTATATGAGAAACAGCCCCAAACCCTAACCCCTCTTTTACATTTTATAATTATTATCGACCCAAAACTAAAAAATAAGTTAATTATTGATTTAGTATTAAAATTTAAATTCTCAATATTTCAAACGTCCTAAAAAAATTTAATTATTGAATTTTCAAGTTTTAAATTACACAATTTCTCGAATTTCTGATTGTGAATATTAAAAATCAATTATTTATATATAACTATCAATATAAAAGTCAATATTTCAAATCTATCTATAATACTAAAAGAAAACCGTCCGTCCACTATTCTTAACGCGGTAAAATACCCGCCCAATTTATTATTTCATGCAGAGACAATTCAATATATTATTAGATATATTATCATTAAGTTTCATCTACTATTTTTTAAACAATACTCTACTCACTATATTTTATTATTTTTCTAGATACACAATTTCCTACGTCTGACACATCTTGAGAATATAAATTTGTGTTCCCAAAATAAGTTTGAAATTTGAAATTCAAAATTTACAAATCTTAAAAATATTGTAAACCCCGGTTATAAATATCAGATGGTTTTGCAGTGCAGGGTTATATTTACTAAAAATCATGATATTTTTTCATTCATAACATTTACAAGACCGCAAATCTGCTATTTTTATGCCATTTTTATGCAAATCCACAAGACTAATATTTATATTTTCTCCGCTTGATGCAGCACTGATCTACCATTTCAAAAATCAGACATTTACGAGTTATGTAATCAAGGAACATCAAAGAGCATGAAGCCATGAACACAAGAGAAGAACAATATTTTCATGAGGTGATATTTCTTATTCCTTTTTATTTTTTTGTCAATCTTCAAATAAGTCAAGTAGATAAAATGTTTGAAATGTGCATCATTTCTTAGTTATGCCATTCTCGATTGCTTATTTTTCCCCGTGATTATGCTCAAAAATCGAAAAAAAAATGATTTTAATGTGTTGCTCTTTCATAAAATTTTAAATAATATTGCATTTTATTCGAATTTGGAGATCTAATATTCTAAAATGTATGAATATATATTTCACAAAACTTACTATGATGGTTGTCTCCAGAATCCAGTGTATTGAAGAAGACGCTTGTCGTTGTTGTCGGTGTTCAAATGAGAAAGCTTGGCAGTGCGAACTACCCGTTCAATGGTTGAGCTTCACATTATAATTAGCAGCTTTTATTTTTGAATTCCTTGCTGTGAAATGTGAATGTCATAGAGCAATCTTCTATGCATAAAATTAAAATCAGAGAAAAAATATTGTTGAGATATGGAAAAAGAAAAAGAATTACTTGATAAGGGCTACTCAAAATAATTATGAGATAGGCTATAGGAGGGTGTTGAGCTCGAGGCAACCAAGTTTCAAGAAATTGTCATTAAAGTATATTATGTGCTTAAAATAATTTATTATTATCTTTATTTTTCATATAATCTTTTAGTTTTTAAGCTATTAAAATCAAAACATGATTTCTAATTTGTCAATATGTCTGCAGATTTTGTTATTATTGTATTTTACACATGTATACTACTAAAACAAAACAATAACTTAATGGAAATAATAGAACATTTTCACAAATCATCTGACTTATTTTAATAAATTGTTCGAAAAAGAATTGGACAATAATGCATTATAAATTATAGCATTCACATGCTCAAAAATTTCTTAAGAAAGTTAAAAAACAGTACTGATATTTTGTTACTTTGCTTTTAGGTGTGACGGTAAGGTGTAGAGAAATAAAGTTGTCATAGCTCCGCCAAAACTCTACCTTTGGCAAGCTTCTTAAATTAACCACCAGGATTTACTGCTCACCAACCCCGCAAAATAATACCATCGCGCTTTGACGATAACGCTGAGTCGCCATGGCCCATAGGGCTGCTAAATTGAGAGCTATGACTGGGAAATGAAATTTGAAAAGATGGAGAATTTGAGAAGAAACGGAGCAGAAGCGAATAAATTTGAAAACTGATGATGGAAAATTGAGAGTACGTAATAGAAAATGATATGATATTTGGTGTGGGTAAGTTTGGAAAAGTGAAAATTGGTGGGAGTGAGACAATTTCTAAATTTATATTTAGCAAAATTGTTTCCTTTTCAATAACGAAAAAAAAAAATGTAAAGGCTGTTACTATTAATATTTATTTTCTAATATATAAATATAGGATAATGTGATTTTAAACCTTTGAAATGAACGAATTATGATTTATTTGATTATTTGGCTTAATCAAATAATTTTTCTATAAAATTAATATTGAATTTTAAAAGTATTTGTTATTACATAAAGGTTTCCTATAATATTCTAATAGAATATATTGCACGTTTTCTTATAATACTAAGTTTATTTTAATTTTTTGCGCACTTTTATTCTTTAATTACAATGTGAAATCAGTAAATATATAAGAAATATCAGCTACGACAATCTACATATATGAGAATTTTTTTTGGGTGGAATGAATAATTAATTGTATTTTGTCAAAAAAATAAATTATTTTCATTGGTTTCAAATAAAGAACATTCATTAAAATTAAATATAGTAAGTTAGTTTTATATCAACAGGTTTCAATTACTTTTTTATATGTATGGAAACTATAGAAATTATTTATTTAACTTAGATTTTTTATAGTAATTAATTCAAATATATTCTATTATAATTAATTTTTATTTCATAATAATTATCATTAATAGTTATAAATGTGATAAAGAAATATAAATAGAAGTCTATTAGTGATTATAGTTATATATAGGATCATATTAAATAATAACTCATCTTTAGGTATGTATGAATAGTGATTTTTTTTTTAATAATATGTGATACTTTATTTCAGTGTGCATGACACTTCATTATAATGTATTATTATAATAAAGTATTGTATATAATTATATATCTTATACGATGTAGTGATAACACAAAAGGTAACGTAGTCCATAGTTCATTCTTAGAGATAAAATCTTCTTTGATTGCTATCACAATATATATCTAATAATATTAATTTTGTTTATAACTTTTACAATCATATAATAATTTTAAACTATTTGATATAAATTAATGGTGTCTGGATAGAGTAAAAAATAATATATGACGTAAATAATTGATTTATGATTTTTTACATTCATCAAATACAATAATTCCCAATATTTTGATTTATAAGATTATTTTAGTTAAGGTTTTAAATACACTGAAAAATTCAGGAGTGTTGAATCATGATTTTTATTTATATTTTAAAACTTCGATTATATTATTCAAATGGTTTATCTATTATGATATGCTATAATTATAAATTATAATAATTCCGTGCAACGGACGGGTGAAGAACTAGCTATTAATGAAACACTTCCTCAAGAAAAGAAACCATCTTCCCTTCCCGCCATAAATTTTCCCCAACTAAGCTACCGCTCGAAACAGCAATGGAGTTTAGCGTGAGCGGTAGTGCGCTCAAAACCTTTGCTCGCTCCATTACCTGCCTCGCCCGCATCGGGAACGAGCTCGTTTTACAGTCGTCTCCTGCTCAGGTACTCCCGCTTTTTGTTTCTTCTCGATTTTTATTAGCTCTCTATGTGATGCAATTAATTACGCACGAGCTTCTCGGCCGATCAATATCTCATATTCGGAAATGTTTTAAGTTTACTTCGGACGGCCTTGTTTTTGAATATGCTTA
The DNA here is from genome assembly GCA_026898455.1 of Plectranthus barbatus. NCBI lineage: Eukaryota > Viridiplantae > Streptophyta > Magnoliopsida > Lamiales > Lamiaceae > Plectranthus > Plectranthus barbatus. The sequence continues at coordinate 106,643 of JAPKLW010001467.1, forward strand.
TTTCGTAGTCGAAATTGGTCCATCTGAAAATGATTAGGGTTCGGAGGCTTTTCAACAGCCAAAATCAATAGCAGTGCTTCATGGTTCTAAAGTAAAAATGTAATGGCAGTGTGTTTGGTGTGTAGTGATTCAGTCGCTCGAATCGGAATTTGGGCTGCCTGGCTTTTTGTTTTTAATTATTTCATTGTTTTTTTTCAATTCCGATTCAGCGAGTCCGATCAGTGGGCCTGCCAAAACAGGGTGTTGTAGTTGTTATGAATTAAGGTTTAAGTTGCTGCGGTAAGATTTTAGAAGACAAAACTGATTTCTGGGGAGCCCTTTGTTCATGATTTCCTTTCCTTTTATTTTAATGGATAATTACTTTAGATAATCATTTGATGTATATAAGTAGAAGAAACTGTTGGAGTCGGAACAAACTGACCTTTTATTTCTCATTATTTTGATTTTCTGCACCGGCAGCTCTGTCTTCATACTCTTAACTCATCAAGGTCGGCTTATCAATCTATAACATTCAAAGAGGATTTCTTTGATGTATTCTCGGTATCTGGTGACCAAATACAATGCAGCCTTCTTCTGAAGGTATACCAATTTTCTCAAGTGGTTTCTGTGATTGAGGAGTTACTTGATTGTGTATCTAGGCTAATGCCATGCTGTTATTGTACATTCAGGCCATCTGTTCAGTTCTGAGAACCCCAGTAGCAAGTATCGATCATTTAACGGTAAAACTGGCTGACTCTGATGCATCAAAGGTGCAGTGGGCGTTGGACTGTTCTAATGGTATGGCCACTCTTTGAATGTATGTATATTCAAGGCAGATGTTTAAGTTTCTAGAGAGGTGACATAACCTTTAGTTGATCAGGGTGAATCATCACAAAATTGCTATGAAGATGAAACTTGGCACTTATGTATTTACCTCTTTCTCTAGCATTTATGACAGGACTAATGCGAGTGTATGTGTTGAGTTATGGAGCCTAAGATTATATCAAGGATATATTAGGAAGTTCACAAAGAATTGTGGAGCCTTAAAATATATGATTAGGTAGAATCCACAAAGGGTTATTTTGAAGGGTATTTCCTACTCTACTCTGACTAGGATCGGGTATAATAGGCAGCACATGATAGAAGCAGAACCAAATTACGTACGAGACATGCCCGAAGCAAATAAACGCTCCCAATTATTGCTTAATGAAAAATTAACCCTAATGGGGATTTAAATACACCAAAACAAAATCCTAAAATATCTCAATCATATCTAGGAAATAAATAACTAAAATAAACTAGGAAATAAATATGTGAATTAAAAATCAAACTTAACTAAAAATAAACTAAGTCAACGTGAATCAATGTCACCACCCATGACAGTAAGCTCATGCCCATTCCTGCCAATCAAGGTCGAGGACCCCTTTTCCGAGCCCAGCTCATGGTTCTGCTGCAGATCAGACATGAATTAGAGTTGATGTTTCTTTCTGTAATCAGAATTTGTTCATCCCTGTAAATAAGTCACTTTTGTAACCAGTTTTTGTGTGCTAAGGCATGTGCCTGTAGTATGCCTGAACTTGAGCTTGTGTGCCAAGAGTCAGATGAAAGCTACCAAAATATCTCTAGTAAATATCCTAGTTTGGGCAGCACTGCCATATGTAGTCATGATTGACATATAAGATTACTAAATTTTGTGTATTATTCATTTGTTATTGTGTGTATTCTTCACCTATGCTCGTGTGTTTTCATGTTTGATCTTCACATCTTATTCCGCAATAGTTTGCTCTTCAGAGCAAAGATTAGCATACAAGGATAAAAATATTGGTGTTCATGGAAATATTGGTATTTATCTTCATGGGAATATCAATGGATTTTGAAATCAGTAAATAAATTTATAAAAGGAATTTTCAATACTTGCTGAAGTTTTATTTAATTTATTAGTACAAACAAAGGTTGTGAAACTCACTAGCCTCTAGTTGGATGCTAGGGTAGAGCCTAACTCATAGGTCGTACCAAGTTAGTTCACTAGTTTTATATGTTTTTATTATTGTAAATATATAAATAATATTAAAAAATAAACTAAATTATTATTATTATTATTATTTTGAATTCGGCCACCTAGCTTGAAAATGCATGGAGGAGCCGATTATATGGTTTTAGTGTTGGGTAAGGGCTTCCTAGCACCTAAGCGGATGCCTAACTCGATTTTTACAACACTCATGCCACAATTGACATGGACATTCATCTTGTATTCTAGATATCTACTGAAGTACCCATGGAATTTTCTTTAACCCCACTATGAATGTCAGTCAATCCTGGAAATGGATACTGGTGAAATTTCTTGATTGTGTATACCTTTTTGGTGATCTCAATACAATCAGTGCTTTAGATAACAGAAAATATTTACCATAATGATTGACTGGATTCCTTCCATGCAGGCTTTCAATACTAGCTGCAAATTGGAAATGATTCATGTAAATTTTATGAGGTTTCATGTCTGTTGTTGACTACCATATATAAGATGATAATCATCTGATCATAGCAGTATTGCATTTGAGCATAATTTTACTGCTTTTGAAAATTTAACTTTCATAATCAACTTTTACTGCTTGTCAACTTTACACACACCACACACATGCACACTCCAAATCTCTTAGGTTGTATCTCAATAGCACCGCAAATTGCAATCTTTCTGTGAGCAACGATGACTTTGTTTATGAGTGCATATTGTTTTCTTGAAACATAACCAAATAATAGAATTAAAAAAAGGATAGAGTCTCCTTTCCCATGCATCTCAAGCTTTCATTACCAGTAACTATTTCTTCATCCACCAGTTATTAGCATCAATGCCCTTTGCGTGCCCATATTAATTCATCTGTTTAGTTTTTATGTCCATATTTCACGCCTTCAATTCTTACTGCTTGTAGGTATGAGAAAAGCATATTGGATTACTTGCAATTTTGAACCTGATATACAACATCTATCACTTGACCGTAGAAAACTTCCCAGCAGTTTTGTAGTTAGGCCTCGTGATCTGAACAAGTTACTAGCTAATTTTCAATCAAGCCTTCAAGAAATCACAGTTATTGCAACACAACAATCTGCTATGCCTCTTGATGCTGCTGATCAAATTGGGGGGAAAGCTGTTGAACTTAGAAGTTATATAGACCCCACCAAAGGTAAGCCAGGCAAATTTGTGACTGGTCCTGAGTTTTCCTACAACAACTTAGTTCATGGCAAAGTTAAACTCCTGCTTGTTTATTTCAGAAAATGATTCATCTCTACATACTCAGTTGTGGATAGATCCTGCAGAAGAGTTTGTGCAGTATACTCATACTCGTGATCCTGTAGATGTAACATTTGGAGTGAAGGAGCTTAAGGTGCTACAATTATATGTCACGTATATTTAATTTTTTGGACATTACTGACCTCCAAACTAATGCTTTTCCTAAACTACCCCATTGTAAGATAGGTTTCCAAAACATTCTTTAGTTAATTTCTTTTGTCTTATATGTGATCAGGTATTTGTTCATTTGTTAAATACACTGAGTGCTTATCTTAGTTTTTCCTTTCCAGGCATTTCTTTCATTCTGTGAGGGCTGTGAAGTTGATATACATTTATATTTTGACAAGGCTGGAGAGTAAGAGTCTCTTCTGCCATTGCTCAGTATTTTTACATGACCACATTGTTTATTTCCTTTTTCTTCTTAATTGTTTATACTATGCATAAATTCATTCAAAAGGTGGATAATTGTTGATTTTGGCCTAAATATGCTTCCATCAGCTTTTTTTTTTAAGAAGTTTATAAAGCCGCTAAGATTAATGCAGCATGCAACCAGTACCTCCGCTGCATTTGCATGTTTGTCTTTGCAGCTCACCTCAATTTTAATTTCATTTACATTCATGAATCAGTTCACACACTTGGCGTTTTAAAAAGTGGCTATGGAATATGAATGTGACCATTGTTTAGTGAAACTTGACTATTGGGAAACAGGCCAATCCTAATGGCGCCCAAATTTGGTGTAGACGACAGTTCGTTTTCAAACTTCGATGCTACCCTCGTACTTGCTACCATGCTTGTATCACAACTTAGTGGTTCTGAACCACCACCAGCAATGACTACTGGGATGACAGGACAGCAGGGAACAAAAGGAACCGCGTGTGAGCATCCATCTAATCACACCAGAATTTGGTCTGAACTCTCTGGTGAGTTCAGCAAAGAGGTGAAGCTTTAAGGACTGTAAAGCATACACGTGCTTCATGAATACATGTACATGCAGGAAGTGCTGCAAGAGATGGTAATGCTGCTGAAAATCAGCAAGTCCATGGGGAAAGAAATCAGAACACCAATGTGCGGAGCACGGTTCAGAGGATTGGTGCAATGAATATATCAAGAGATAAGAATGCTGATGGAGTGCATGCTCAGCATGCGGGGTATCCTTCAGTTTTGTTTTTTTGGCTATTAGAGTCTTATTGCTAATTTAATGGCAATAATATATCATGGTTTTATTCTTATGATGCATGTTTGTTGGATGTGGGCTGTGTGTATTTGAGTAAGTTCAGTGTCTCAAATACCTACTTTGTGTCACATTTTCATCTCGTATGCATTCCACAGCAGTGGAAATAGTATAGGATGCATTTCCTCTCAAGTCCATGAATTTTAACTTTTTTTCTTGACGGAAATGTAGCTGTCATTCAATGGAAACAGATGATACCAGACGACCTGAAGGTTAGTTAATTTGCAGGCATTTCGCATTTCATTTTTGTAAGTTAAGTAAACTAAATGCTGTAGTTTTATTTTATGGACTCATAGATGGTACGGACATTAATGGACGTGCGGTCTCACAACACCATCCGAGCAATTGGGTAGATGGAGATGAGGATGAGGATGATGAAGGGGATGAGGCCGATTTATGTGTGCAGTCAACACCCCCATACTCATGAAACTGTAGTATCCGATTGCAAATTCTCATTCATGCCGCTCCTCCATTGTGGTAAGAATGCGGTGGTTCTTTTATGGAATTGAAATCTATTACACCTTTTTTTTTTTTTTTTTTTTTTTAAGGTCTATTATTATTCAGGGACCCAAATACAAATACTATTTGATGGAATTTATATGGTAGGGCGTGACCCATCTTCCTAAATTAATTTCCATGGTGGTTTGGTTTGAGTTGGTCATTATTAAAGATTGCTGAATTATTAAGGCTTGTAAATCTGTTGAAGTGCTCTCTCAACAATACCATCATACCTTATGCATGCCTTTGTTAAATTCTTTGTCAAAATAATTGTGGTTTAACTTTAACCCCCCTCTCTTTTTATTCATATCTTTTTTGTGTTACCATCTAGCATTCACTGATAAAAATAAAAAAATATATATTGAGAAATTTCATTTTGTGTAGTTCATAAAACATAGTATGCATGCATTCGATGTAAAAAAATGTAATATTTTGGGCATAAAAATGCAGCATATAATTAGTGCAAAAAATGCACTCAATATGAATACAAAATATATATACTTTAAAAAAATGTATATTGTTCAAGTTAAGAATGCATTATTTAATGCAAAAAAAATGAAGATATTTAGAAATATTTTTTATGCGTAATTGATTCATTTTTTTATACTGTAAATGTAAATATAGTAAAGAACATATATCAGTTGAATATAAAATTATGATTTTCGTGTGAATCTTCTAAATTCAATGTATGCAATATGAATTGTCTTAAAACTATGTTTAATTTAATATATGATTCGTAAAAAATAGATTTAAGTCGAAAAGAATATAATCACTTAATTATATTGTATGAAAAGAGGGAATGTTTAGATTGGGAAAATTATTATGTTAGGTGAATTGGTTCATTTATCAATTGTAAAGAGACAAGAATTGCTCAATTATTTATTTACAATATAAAAATGGATTGATTGTCATTATATAAATAAAAGGTTCGCAAGACATCTTCACATGAGTTTTTTTAAAAATTATAATAAATTAAATTAATTCATACATCTAAATATCTCTATAAAATACAAATTTATGATTTCTGAGTTACGATAAAGTATTTTCACCATTATTAGAATCAAGTAAACACAGTTACAAAATCACATTACTGGATCCAATAGCTGACAATTTTCTCAATTAGTTTTGAATATTTGAAAACGTGTTGAGCAATAGCCCAAATGATGGCCACCACTAACTACTTATATTATATTATCAGTCTACACTTTTTAACAATAAAAAAAAATATATATATATATATTCCACCAAAAAAAGTGGTTTTCTAATGAATGTAAACTACAATAAAAATAGTCTAAAAAGGCATTTGAACTTGCAGACATAAATACTCATCCAAAATTTGAAAACTATATATTATTTGATATTTGAAGGGCATTCCATTCACCGACAGCAATGCAAACATTACATCCACCACGCCTTGTAAATTCACACATTTAATACTTCTCTCCAAATCCTACTCTTTATCAACTTCAATCACACTGTTATTAAATTTCACTTATTTATTATTAATAGAATTTTAAACTTTCTTTATTGAATAGTTCGAATTTTGTGACGCTAAATGAGTTTTTTTAATTAAAAATATTATATTATAAATCAAATATTAGTTATTTTTCTTACAGAAAATATATTTATTCTAAAAAATATCATACTTATACTCAAATCTGTTTTTTCTTTCGGATAACAAAGTTAATAAAAAATTTATCATCCTCATTACTTTAAAACTATAATTATATTTATGTTCTAAAGTTAATAATTTTATAATTCGTATTAATTTCAATTCACAAATTTGCTAATAAATTGAATACTATGAAACTGAAATTTAGCTTGCCTAATAAACGAGGTCCACTAAATAAACTCGAACGAGCTTTTTATCCAGTTAATGCTTGACTTTTGATTTGAGTACCTCAACACTAACTTTGCTAATTTACAGCATATTTATTTGTATATATGTGCTTTTTTTAAATAAATAAAAAATTGGAATGGAGAAAAAGAAAAAAGAAAAGGAAAGACAGCTGGAAGTTGACAAAGCGTCGATTTATCTGATGACGCGCAAACACAAAATAAGATTATATTCGTCTATCCAATATGAAATTAAAAATGTATCTATATTATTATGAGATAATGCATTTAGAGTTAATATATTTTAAAAAAAAAAAACCAAGTATCTTTAACTTTTATAATTAAAAACACGTTTAGATGAAGAATTCAAATATGATTTGATTAAACAGAGTTATATTAATATTGTAAGATGCTGATTTGTATGATTGATCTTATTCTTCAAATGCAATATATGATTATGCGTTATCATTTAAATTTAGTTATTACATCATTTTAAAACTGAATCCATAGAATTAAAATATTTCTGTCGGTTGATTTGATTTTCAATCAGTTCTCAGTTTTCAAATAAAAAATCTAACAATCAATCGAAAAAATTAACTAGACATATATAAATAGTTTATTAATTAAAAATATATGATTATAAATTATAGGTATTTTATATTTTGTAATATTTAATGTATTAGCATTTGTAATTGTGCTATTCAGGTTTTACTCTGTAATGTAACGATACATAATTTAAAAATCAATCTAATTTTTTTTTGTCCTTTATTTTCTTGTTCGAATTTTCTGTAAATAATAATAAAAAATTGTTCATTCAGATCCAAAAGATAGTTTAATTATCGATTCAGGATTCGAAAGATGATTTGTCAATCCAAAACCCGAAAGATCAAACAATTCTTAATTCAGGACCTGATATTAAGGTCCTGTATTAAGAACTGTATGATCTTTCAGGTCCTAGATTGAGAATTTTTGTGATCTTTCGTGTCCTGAATTGAGAATTAATCTTTTGAGTCCTGAATTAATAATTAAACTATATTTCAAGTTCTGAATCGATGAAATAAAAATAAAAAAACATTGACCAAACGACTAACAAATTTGGTTTTCGAATCGACTAGTAAAAAAAGACAAAAATTTGTACATACTGTCTTACAATTTTTTTTTTTTTTTTTTTTTTTGAGATGAATGTCATCAATTCATTTTCATTTTTATGCTTTAAGAATCGATCAATTATAAATAACTTGGATACGAAAATCATAAAAACAACTGATCAATACTTTACAAAAATAGTTCCATTTTTATTTATTTTTTTAAATAGTAATATATTAATTTAAATCATATACCTAAATATCTAGAAAAAGCGAACTCAATCTTTTGGTTATGAACAATATAATTTCACCACTAGAGGATTAGACACATTTTTATGTTAATTAAGAGATTTAAGAGTTTTGTACGCATTAATCTCTTCAATGGCATAATGGTAATATTGGAAAAAACACCTGTCAGCTCAATTATTAGCCCCTCATTTCCTTCTTCCCTCCCCCTCACACACATCTACATATTTCATTCACCATTTCTCTCACTTCCATTTCCTCACCTCTCTCTCTCTCTCTCTTCCTTCCTCCCCCACATACAGAAGAATCTAGAGAGGGAAACTCGAGTTGCGCATCAGAGAAGGCACGCTTTCTAATTTCTCAAATGGCAGGCACTTCGAAGTTGCTGCTGGCGCTCTGCTTATTCGCCTCGCTTCTACTCTCCCATGTGTCCGCCAGCGGGGACGCGGCGGCGATGGGGTGGGTGTTGCCGGCGCCGAGATCGGGGTGCAGGGGAACCGTGGCGGAGTGCCTGGCGGACGAGGATTCGGAGTTCGAGCTGGATTCGGAGTCCAACCGGCGCATCCTAGCCACGCGCCGCTACATCAGCTACGGCGCGCTTCAGAAGAACAGCGTGCCGTGCTCCCGGCGCGGCGCGTCGTACTACAACTGCCGCCCCGGCGCTCAGGCCAATCCCTACAGCCGCGGCTGCAGCGCCATCACTCGTTGCAGGAGCTGAAGGAAAAACTCGCATCTCTCTACTCTGCTGCTGCTAATTAATGGAGTATAATATTCTTTTTTTTTTCTTTCTCAAGAAAATATATATAAATATTTATTTTGAATTTCCATTTTTTTCTTCTTTGAGTGGGGGGTTTTTGGTATACAAGGAATTAATAATTTCAATATACACTGTTGACTGTTGTGTTGTTCTTGTTTTTCTTCAAATTGATACAATTTTTTCTTCTTTCATTGTGAATTATAAATCAAGCCCATGTTCTCAATGTTTGATCTTCTTCCTGGAATTTGTTAAATTTCCATTTTTTACATGGAATAATAATAAACAACAATATTTATTTTGAGGGACCACCTAATTAATACATTTGTCTTGCAATAATTCAGTGAAAATTGAAGCAAGTTGTAATTTATTTTAATGTTTAAATGCAAAGAGATTAAAAAGAACCTTCTTTTTTAAGGGAAGTAGGAAGTTGCAAATCGACCTTATGTATCACTAATTTTGATTTATCATTGATGTATTGAAGCTATATGAATTGTGAAGTTATCACAAATCTTATCTTACAAAATGATGATAAATTGGTTAATTTTGGCTATAAAAATAAAATAAAATAAAATAGTTGATATATACGAATCGATCCATTTTTAAATTATAAATCAGGTGATTATCGTAAAAATTAATGAATTAGTTAAATGAATCGATTATTTTCCTGACATTTGTCTGAAAACTATCTAACCATATCAGAAATCATATGTGTATCCACCAACAATAAATTCTTAAGTATGAATACGAGAATCATAGTTAGAGATAAGGATGGTGAAGCAAAATGGGAAAAAAATGAAAGTGGAGAGACAGCGAGATGCAACCCAACAACAGCTGGATAAGGGTGTAGTGGTAGGTCCTTAATTATATTAACCAATTAATACTCCCATTTCCTTCTCTTTCCTACTTTTTCTTGGTTTTTATACATTTATTATATCCCTTTTTATTTTATTTTTTTTTATAAATGACCTAGGTTAAGAAATATATATTCTAATAATTCAAAACACATTAAACAATAATTTGCTATTCAAATCCACATATATAATACTTAAGCATATGCGTTTGATGCATAAACATAATACACAAATTAACCCAATATGATAATATTATGGAAAAAATATCAATTATATTACAAACTATCTTGATTTTCTCAAATATATTACAA
>JAPKLW010001467.1:121722-162457 GCA_026898455.1 Plectranthus barbatus
TATATATATATATATATATATCAATTAAGTAAAATCACAACACCAATTTATCGGGATGAATTTATCTAAACCCTACTGTATAATTCATGGCAAATACTTGTGCGAAATGATCTCACATATCTTATTTAATGAAGCCGATCAAATCAGTCAATTGTCATATTCAAACTTTAAAAATGAACCGATTCTATCTAACCTAATCATAAAAATAATCAACCAATTTTTATGTTAATTAACGGATTCTTTTATTTTTATGGCAGGAATAGATTGATTCATAATCTGTCTTGCAAAATAAGATTTGCACCGAGACCATACATCGTTCCTATCCAAAAAATAACATAAGAGGGCAAACCCCATGAGCTAACTTTAGCTTCAGTAAGTTTTTGAACCATAAAAAGGATCAGAGGAAAAAACGAAATCCCAGTAAAAATATCACTTATTTTTTCATAAGATAATAGGTTTAAATCTATCGAGTCAGAAATATATCTTGACTTCAACAAACGGTTCAGCTCCAGAAGTAAGACACACAAAAAAAAAAAAAAAAAAAAAGGCTAAGGATAAAATACAGACTGAAACTGTGAACTTTCGGCAAGAGATAGTTCATGGTGTGAGCTTGAGACTGTAATTTTGTATCTCGCTATCTTCTCCAATGTTCTAATAAAGAAAGAAACAATTAACCTCCTGTGGATGAAGTCTTTCAGCCAAACCATGTTAAATCTTTTGTGTGGTGTTCATTTATATTGTGTTTCCTTCTTGAATCTGTGTTCTTAAGTTGTAGTTGAATCTTGCTATGATAATCCAAGTCTAACACTCATAAGCCATTTTGTAATGATTAGTGGATCTTAACATGGTATCAGAGTCAATCCAGTAATAATTATAGGTACCTCCAATACTGGTAGCTAGTGATTTGAGATATATTTTCTAGGCTAATTTTATCTATTGATAGTCCACTCAGACTTACTACGTGCTGGGTGTTTATAATTCTATCAAAGTAGATGAAGAATTAATCGCTAAGTCAAGAATTTATATTCAATAAATCAAAGTTGGTTATTTATACAATCAATGATCGATTCCTAGATCTATAATACCTTTAGCTACATTCGTTTTAAAACTGTGAAACTCGTTATTTACCTCTTTCTTTAGTTTATTTTATAAATGTTAAAATCCAAAACTCCCCTTTTAATTGCTTTTATTTATTTATTTTTCTTTAATTCTCGAAGTGATTTAGTTACATTTCTTTTTGGATTTGACCCTTTCCACCGTTATACAAATGATTTCTTAAGCAGAATTGTTTTTAAAGGCCTCTACAGTCAACAACCTATCCGGAACTCATCATATGATATAATTAGTATTAGGTAAGTAAGCAGTTTGGCTCAATATTCATTCGAACAAGGTTCTAAAACAATATTCTCGCTCCACCTAGCTAACCTCCACCCTGATCTAACCAACCATCTGCTACCCATAATGACCAACATATATTTGGAATGAGCTATCAGATTTGCTTTGACAAATGAAATATCTACAGTCTAGTATGGCAAAGAAGATAAAGAATTACCTTCAGGAAGTCTCAGCATATGAAAAGTTGGAATTTAGGCTTTTCAACTCCCACGTTGAGATAGTTGACATCAACCACGACTTCCCCAAAATCCTCTGGCAAAGGATGCATGTTTCTATTAATATATTCTTAACTCTAACACAGTTCGAGAATCAAGTATGAAAATCAAACCTTCGTATAATGTCCTTGCAGCACGAACATACTTCGGTATGAGATCCTGATATATTATTCCTTCAGGATGTGCATCCAAGACAACAAGGACTCCTGCCAACAAGAAGATCATAAGGCAGGTTAAAATAATGTAAGACCCAAGCTGTATGATACCTTTTCTGATTCTACAGTTTATTCATCTCAAATTTGACAAAACAATGTTAACTTATGGAAACATGAACTCTATAAATGAACAAGATTTTATCAAGCAAAGCTAGGGCCAAACACTCAGAAAGTTCCCACATCAGCAATTCTCACGGTAAGAAACATACGACAAAGTGAAGTGAATGGGAAAAAAGCAAGCAGATGGTAGCACAGTAAGAAACAGGATTTCAAGGACGTCATTTAACATTTATTAACAAGTTCAGAATATCTTAACTTTTGAAATCAATAATTCTCCCAGAGTCAATATTTTCCTGTCAACGTACACAATTATTTTGAGAGATATACTTATGGGGTCAATATTTATTGTCAGATGAGTTAAAATGAAGATGATTAGAATTGGAGTGAAGAGTTCATCTTTGAGTTTTACCAAGAATTTTCGCAAAATCTAGTTTATTTTATATGTATGAGCATATATGTAACATTAATATTTCTTTTTGAGTAACAAGACCAATACTCTCTTAACAGAAAATTATATAATATTACTTTCACAAGCAGAAGGCAAGTCCGGCACATCACTAACATTGATACTATGGCATTTATCAGAAAATTGCAAAAGTTACATTAGATGGTCTCCGTAGTCAGAAGAACTTAGCTAACAAAAACAAGATTTTTGTTCATTCAAATGAATAAAAAATATAATATATAACAATATATACAAATGAGAATACACACCTGGTGCCACCCATGATTTTGTAGAATTACTTGGCAATGGAGCAAGCCATAAAATATTTCTCAAATTCATTGAATCGTCGTAAGCAACATTGGATCCTGAGAAAGATCAATTGCGCAGTCAAACAATGACACTTAGTATGTGAGACAAACCACTTGATTGGCCCTACTCACCGACTTGGCAATAGCCCATATTGAAAGGAAAAACTTTTATGTCATAGGCAGGGTACTCTTTAGCATGGAACCTGCAAATATTCTCATCGTGAACTCTTGTACAAGTCATCATAAATAGATGCTGCCTTCAGTAACGGTAAATTTGTCTCAAGTTATCCATTTTCTTCCTTTCTTACGACATGCTATCCTAATTTAAATATCTGTACAAGTTACATCATATCAGAATCCTTTCATAAACCTTTTGCTTCAAATATTGCTGGAGTACCTAGAAAAAAATAGTTATATTATTTGCCCTAATTCATTTACAAATGAGGGATGCAGGGCATTCTAAGAAAAACTGGCAGGGTGTACTTAATTAAAGCAATATCTACACAACCTCATTGCACATTCATACATTGATTATATTTAACTATACAAGAAGCCGATAGCAAATGTATCAAAACAATTTCTTATAAGTCTTACCAATAACAAGACAGGCATTCTTAGATTTTTGTATTTCAATCACACAAACCGGAACTCAGTTTGATACAAGAAGCTGTATTTGCAAGCACAAGCACCTTAATGATACACATGAAGCACAGGGAATTTTATCTCACTTTGTAAAAATCTCCAATGTTTATCAAACAGATGCAATATCTTTAATGATCTAGCACTAAACATCATGGGGAATGTAGCTAGGACATTTGATCTATACCAACACATCTTCATATGACTATACCTAACCATACTCCAGACTATCACAGAATGTTTATCAATCTTGTTTGACCGCCTCTTACATAATCATGACGAGAATAATCACCCACATCATAAAGACAACAACAGCCACTGAAAGCAATAAACAAAGAGCAGATGTGCAGCCTCACTTCTCAACTTACAAAATCCCAAGTCTTCCAGATTCCTTGGCAAGGAAAAGGTGACCATGAAAAAAGTCATAGCGGCTTAAAGATACACTCAGCCCTACGCTTGGCCCTCGCTCAACAATAATTTCAAACAAGAATTCTAGGTAAGAATTTAACACCTACAAAAGTGGAACTGACTGACCGTATTAGTTAAGTATCTCCCACAAGAATAGGATTAAAAATCATCAAGCTAACATAAATAATTCAACGCACCTCATCTATAAATTGCCTCCCATAAGGGGTTCTGGTGAGCTCACAACGGTCCTCGTTTGATCCTTCGACATCAGGTACCTGAGTTTTCATTTTTCAAACAACAATGCCGTTAAAACCACTTAATCACAAACAACAGTTCAGAACGAGCATTTCACTGGTACAGTCAGCCTGTTTTCCATCTTACTTCCCCCAAATATCCAAACATTCAAAGCCTATCAAAGTAACTGTAACATACATTGCATAATTTTGAGATTAACAAGGTTAAATGCAAGCACTCTCAATAAACTCCAAAATTGCATATACATATGCAGGAGGAATTACGTCTATCATAGTTGGGTCAATAGCTCGGTGAATAGCCCCAGGATCACCGCCAGAGTCAACGGCGATCCGAGCCAGCTCCAACACGGACGGCGGCGGCGACAAAATCAAGTGATTTATTTCCTCTGTGCTCCTACTCAGTGTGGTAGAGAGTTTAGAACTCAGCGACCGACGAGTTGGTAGCGTGTGATTGTAGGGGACTAGGAACTTGAAGCATGAGAAGAGATCTCGGGCGACAAGCGAGTTGACGGAATCGGCCTGCTCGGGTGAACCGAGAAGGGAAAGTATGTCTGAGGCGGTGGCTTTGGGCCTGGGGGAGAGAGAATGAGAGGAATTAACTTTGAGCTTCCGAGGGAGTGAGAAAGGAGCGCCGGCGAGAGAGATGGAGAATATCAAGGCGAATTTGAGCGGCAGCGAAGAGCTCATTCTGTTTGCCGCCGGAGAACCGGTATCCGCTACTCCAGTCCGTTTAAATTTATTATTATTCTCATTTTTTAATTTAATTTATTTTAAAAAACTAAAATCGCATATATCAAAATATTTAGCATATAAAAATTTAAATTAGATTAAGTTGGATAAAAGTAGCAAGTCTAGTTCGAATTCAATAAGCTTGATTAACTTTAAAATTAATGAAATGCTCAATATTAGTCTGTGGGCATATTTAATTTAACACGTTTGTTTTTATGTATTGAAGGTTGGTGATTCAATTTACAACAAACAAACAGAAATTCAACATGATATATAAATCCCAGTTCGAGACGTAAATAACTTAAGTGTCTTGTATTTGTATATAATCAATATCAATATGTGGTGTGTTTGAGCTTTAATTAAGTAGTGTGAGATTTAAATTAATAGACCATATAAACTTCATTACAACAACTGCAAACACCATCATCTGCACCCACAATGCCTTCAAAGTTCAATGCTCGTTATGAACACCAACACCAACACGGGTGCTTCGAATGATAATAAGTTGGGATAATATTGGAGTTTCTGCACAGACGAACGAATGCTAATTCAGCTCTACTTAAATTAATGCATTCTATTTCCAAAAAAAAAACTTAAAACATTACGAAAATAAAGACGAAAACTTCACCTCCTATAAGCAGGCTAGATTGCATCAAGGACTCTGATCCCGGCATTCTTGTCCCAATCCTCCGGAGGGGGCGCATCTGCCATAATCTTTTCCTGTCCTCGCCAAAGTATCTGATTGTATGCATGTTATGTTATTAGTCCACAGTGCTTAGAAGTAGGGCTGTGCACACGGTTGGTTCGGTTAAAAATCAAACCAAACCCATAAACTAAGAAACCAAACCTTTGGTTTCAAGGTTTTCGGATTGAACTGAAACTGAACCAAAACTTTCAATTTAGTTGACGGTTAGATTATGCACACCCCCTACTTAGGTGTAACAAGAATGGAGCAGACTGCAAACAACTCACCCTATCAATGACACCAAATTCTTTAGCTCTAGTGGAATCCATATAAAATGGCCTTTTCATCAAAGCGGCCACAGCCTCTTCTGACTGACCAAATTACAAAAAACACTATGAGCCCATTTGTTTTATAAAAAAAAACAAATGTGAAAACAATTCAATGCGTCAACTCACATTTCCAGTGTGCTTTGCTATAAGTTTAACAAGGGTATCCCTGTTTACTATTACCTGCAAAAAGCAGGCCAATCAGTTTCAAAACATATTTTCACCCAAATTCAGACAATGATTAGAAATCCCAACGACGAAATGATTTTCACCCATGTACAAATAGTGGATCCTACAACTTGTTCATATACACGAGTTGACATAACCCATTAGTTTCACTTTTTAATATTGCTTATTATGAACATTTGTGGTATTACTAGAAAGTGGTTAAAGGACTTCTAGTCCAGTGTAGCAAGGTGCAGCAAAGAAGGTCAAACTTGCCTCTTTTGCGCGAATTAGAACATCACTGGCTGGCATTAAACCAGATGATGGAACACGGGGTTGTTGTATCATAGCTGAAAAAGAAAGTTCCAACTTTATTCAGACAAGTACGAAAGAAATTCTTGTGAACTGCAAACTCAAATAAAATGCAAGTAATTGAAAAGTACCTTTGGCATGTGGCATCATGAACCTTTTACCCTTGGTTCCGGCAGAAAGCAAGAGGCATGCCTGGCCTATAGCC
Source organism: Plectranthus barbatus (assembly GCA_026898455.1). Classification (NCBI taxonomy): domain Eukaryota; kingdom Viridiplantae; phylum Streptophyta; class Magnoliopsida; order Lamiales; family Lamiaceae; genus Plectranthus; species Plectranthus barbatus. Next base: position 128,084 of record JAPKLW010001467.1, read on the forward strand.
GCTCCAACAGCAACTGTATGTATCTGCAAAAAATATTGAAGCATAAGATGATAAAAAGCATGCAGGCAAGCACTAAGTATCATTTGAAACAAGTCAAGCATGCTAGTAGACAGAGCAACTTGAAATCAGGTAAAGAAATTCATAAACATCTCTATAAGAACTCTTGACTACGACTGCTGTAATAAATTACAAAACTAATAAGTAGTTTGCAGAAAACAAGGAAACAAAATGATGCTTAGTGCTAATGAGAACCTGAACATAGGTAACTCATTGCAAGTATATAAGTCAATATACCAGATTAAACAAGGATTCTTTGTTCACAGATTTGCAATGGGATTTCGTATGACAACATTGACAAAAATTCTTAAACAACGCTCAATAGACTATCATGTTCTCTTCTAAAGAGACAAAGCCAGAATGGCACCTCCAGAAGCTGATTCCAACTTTTACAATGGATCTATTATTAGATAAACCTTATGCTAATGACTGACACTTCCAAATTCAGACCAGTGAAACGCACCACCACTTGCAGGTAGATTATCTAGAATACACATAGGACATTCTTAACAATGAATTCAGTTTTGAGACAATCAGCTAAATAAGCAAACTGAGCCTGCAAGATTGAATTAATAGATAGTACCCATACACACAGAAACCTCACCTCATTCTTCAGTTGCATCAAAGCATCATAAATTGCGAAACCTTCAGTCTCCATCCCAACCTTACATTATAGAATATTTTCAAGCATTATACAAAAGGCCTGAATAATAAACTCATCAAGAACTTCAAAGAAAAAAATAGTTATACAGTTAATACACAACAATGAAATGAAGTAACAACATAAAAGAGCAGTTACTTTTGAGGACAAAAGATTAAAAAAATTACAAATAGACCACACTAAGCAGCAATCAGAAAGTAAAGCAGGAAAAATATAGGACAGATTGTGTAATGCTAGCAATTATAAGAAGAAGTGAGAAGAAGAAAAAATAGCAGAAGAATATCTAATTGGTACCAGTAATTGTAGCTTAGGCTTTGTTTTCTTATTTGAGCTCAAAATCCTAATAGACCATTCATTCAACAACTAGATCTGAAATTAGCAATAACCAATATAAATTCACCTACATACAATACCAAACAGGGGTGGCAATTTGTGTTAACACCCCTATCTCGTACTGCATAGAAAAAGAACAAGCACCCCTTCTGGATTTCTTCCACTCTTTTAAGAACATGTTAATCAATCATATTATACCTCCATTATATACACAAATGCACCCAAAAAAAAAAAATTTAAAAATGAAAATGAATCTTTGATTATCTCCTAGATTCGATGCCTCTCTTTTCCACCAGAGAGAATTCATAAGGGTATAATTGTAACATTAGATAGAGATATATTTTGTTAAAAATCATAAATTATATTGACATGCATGATGAAGCTGGTGTGGATGAATATCACATTACCATGTCCTTGGATGTTCATGTTAACATATGAATATAAATTTGCAGCTGAAAAAGCAGTTCACAGCTGATCTCAATAAACAGGTACTACTTGTTGAGCCCCAAAATGATTTTACTCATTTTGGGCCCATTTACAAATAAATGTGGCCTGATAAAGTGAAACAAAGTCCAACGATCCGATTATCATCAATCCGGACGCGCGGTCGACCCACTTGGATAGCCGGTCGAGTCGCTCTTGTGATCCAAGCCCAATCCAAATACAAACGGTCCAAGAGAATCAGTAACGTCACTTGAAAATATGCTAAGGACATGAGCCGCCAGCTCTACTCAAGCTGCTTCACCTCGAGGAGCCTAGGAAATCCAACCAAGGTCGGTTTTATGAAGCTCTCAAAGTCACTCTCGAGCAGTGGCATCATTCTCGAGCGGTGGCACCACTCTCGAGCAGTGGCGCCACTCTCAAGTGGTCGAACCACTTGAGACAGCTGCCCTTTGAAGCATCATTATGACAAACAAATAAGGAAGGAATCCTATGCATATCTTATTTCTAATGTTGGCGAGATTTGACTCTATCTACTCGAGTTTAGAGTTTTATGAAGGAAAAGATAAATTTGTTTAGGGAAAACGAGATTTGGAGATATCTTGCCATATCTTATCATATTTCCTAGTAAATCTAGGATTTCTCTCCTATAAATACCTGTCGTCATTGTAAAAGGGATCGAATTTTCTCCATTCAAAATCATTTAGCAATAAAATTATTATTCTCTTTTATCTTGAGTATTCTTTCTTTATTTTCCATTATTCTCGAATTTCACCCATCAACACTACTGTTAATAAATAATACAGTGTTTTACCTGGTTCCCTTATTTCTGTTTCAATACAAACATGTATATTTATGTAATCATCATTATGGCTTATACAATGATGGAAATATAGGATTTACACGTAAGCCTTTACTACACCAACAGCACAGAGTGCCAGAACTTAAGCTTAGAAACTATTAATTAATGAAAAGCCTTAAATTTCATCACACAACCAAGATTCCACATATGCTTTATATTCTCCGTAATTCTTCATCTATGATCACACACCAAATTATCTAATCATTTCTTGTTCAAAACATTTGATTCCTAAATTTCATTTTATTTTATTATCAATTAATGACAAGTATACTTTGACAAAAACCAAATAATTCATGCATAGGCTTCCTGTTCGTATTGAATATGTATTGGGTTGTGCCATATGACATCATGTGATTTTCTCTGCATTTTGTGCTTGCTATCCTGCTACACACTTAGGCAGTGCCCTCCATGCCGAGGATTATCAACTGTCCTATCAGGATATAGTTCAGAACCAAAAAACACTCAATGTGTATGGCATGATAGTCACTACGGTGTCTATTTTCACTTCAAAGAAAATGCTACCGGTGTTTCAAGGGAGACCATCAATATTAAAACATGAAAATATAACCATTAGAAAGAATATATGTGTAAAGAAGGGGCAGTGACAGGGCAATAAGGTTGAAGATAATGCAAGATAATTTCATTTAAATAAATCCTGAAGGCAATAATGAAATTATTATTTAAGGTCTCACCGTTTCACCATCATCACGTGTTGTTCCAGTGGAATTTATGTAAAGATAAATTGGTTCTTTGGGATCCATCCACTGAAGATACATCAACTCAGCCACGACAAGCTCAGTAACAGCTGGAACCAACTGAAACCCATGAATGTCCATATTATTTGTAAGGATCAAGTAAAGATGTTGATCAAAATACATAATAGAAAAATACAAGAAACAAAAACGCCAAAGCTCATAATTTCAAACATAAAACAATGCCGAAACACATTATTCAGAAGTATGCTTCAAAATTCAAAATTATTTAGTCAAAATCACTTTGACATAGTGAACTGCCCAGTATCAAATAAATAGCTTCTTGAATAAGCTTCTCCTACAACTGCTCTAGGACAACACTGAAAGCATTTATTCAATTAGAATAAATAAATCCTAATTCCTACAGTCAGAAACACAAAAGTAGAGATACGGAATGAAGGATTAAAAACTATGATTGAATAAATGTTTTTAAGGAATGATTAGGAAATGAAGAGGCATTGTCAGGAAAACTATCACATGATTCGCGATCCTGTTCATAAGTAATGGAAATTTGTCCCTTTTATGACATATACAATTAGGATTGTTCTAAAATGCAGCATGTAATTAACTCATGCTAATAAATGAAAAGACAGTTAAAAAAAGATGTGAATTAGCAACAGGACATATTCTTATATATTCTTTTAGTTTGGCTCCACAATGAAACACAACCTCCCTCAAACTTTCTTCATCTTTCCCTTTCTAAATCAGGATTGAAATAATCTAAATGAATGAAGATTAGGGTCAATATACTGACTGGCATGCCAATGTACACTATTCTTCCATGCAGCAATAATGAGGGCAAGTCTGGAGGCGGTCTTCTTGGTCTGTGGTCATTGTAAGAAACAGACCTCTCTACCTGATGCAAGCATAAAAAAAAGAATATTCATCAGCGAAAAGTAGCGAATTTCTGATTTTCACCAAAACAACTATCAATGTGTTCTCTTTAAAAGTAGAAGAGCCTAAAGTCTATATTTCACAAGGTGATGATCAAAGTTTATTCCATGATTTCTCATAACATGCCCACTCATGGATAATGAGCCGTTTAGAATAAGCATACAGTAAACTTGAAGTCCTAAGTAGAAGCTTCTCAAAATTGCAAGTGCTGGGTAAAAGGTTGCACACAGTTACAAATCTAGACGAGACTTCGGTTGCTTTACATGGTTAATCTTTGAGTTTTAGTTCAGGTCAAGGATCCCTCAACTGCAATTCAAGCGTAGAAACATTGAGTCTTTCACGTGTTACATCAAATTGTACCAGTGATCAACATTAGCACTTAACACAGTTGGGTATAAGACAATTCCTACTTATCCCGCATCTCATTTTCTGGAGATGACGCTAACTGACCCACATAGACTAAAGGAGGAGTAATTTAAGGACAAAACCTAGTTAGTTCAACAAAGAGCAAATACGAGGGATTGGGAGATGATTGATTCCTAACTCTTTCTAACCATTTGAATTCCGGAACCAGTAAAAAACTAAAGCAGGAAATACCTGAGCAGGGGTAGCCATGAGCTGGGGGGAGTCGAAAACGTCCAAGAAGGGCGGCGTATCAGAGTTTTTGGGTCTGTTGAGGAGAGCATCAGGAGAGGTGGCGGCTAGGGAGGCGAGGCGGGAGAGGAAGGGGTCGTTAGGGTTAACAGGAGGCATGGGAATCTTGGCACTGTTGATTACACCAAAACTACGCCGTTTGGGCGGCTGAACGAGGGAAGCTGAAGAGGAGGAGCAGCAGACAGAGGAAGCCATGGGCATGCGCAGACAGTTAGCCATTCAAATTTCTGCTTGGAGAAGACGGAATTCTCAAATATCATTCCAAATTGAGCTCCGAATTATGTCGGGCCGGGTCGCAAATAATCTTTGGAAGTAGGGGTGAACCGCGGTCGGTTCGGTCTGAAAAGAACCGAATCGTCCAAACCGTCAAATCGAAAATTCTAAAAATTTAAATCGAATCAAACTGTTAATCTTTTACAAATTGAATCGAAATCGAACCACACCGAATTGACGGTTTCGGTTCGATTTGGCGGTTTCAACGGAACCGAATCAAACCCAACCGACAGTTTCGGTTTCGGTTTTAACATAAAATTTTAGTACATTTTTATAAAATACTTAAATTAAAACATATATATTTAATATTCCAACACTCATAAACTTGAAAACAATCCAAATTTACCAAATCTACAAATCTAAATCCACAACTATAGTACAAATCTAAGTTCAAATCCACAAATATATAACCAAACCGTCCAAACTGAACCGAACTGCCATATTTTGGTTAAAACCAAACTGAATTGAACCGAATTTTAACTGGTTAAAAAAATCCAGACCGAACCAAACCAAATTTAATATATAAACCAAACTAAACCAAATCAAACCGAAACTACCAACTTGCGATTTGGTTCGATTTTACTCACCCTTTAAATTTATAGGAGATGAGTGCCGTGAATCTCATTTTTGTGAGACAGACTCCAAAAGGTCGATTACTATCTTTTTACTTCAATTTAATAGTCCATCATTCCGAGTGAAAAATGATGAATTTATATACTTATAATCAATTATTTTTTATGTTAATAGATTGATAGTGAAAGATAAATAAATTCATTCTTATCTATTTACAGTAAAATTGACCAATTTATAATTGATATCATTTGCGAGGGAACAACCAGTTTACATATTCACGACCAATAAGTACTTAATTCTCTTTCGGTTAGACCCTAAAAGAAGGAAGTGTCGGATGTCAACAAGCGTCGATTATTGGATTTATTCGATTCAATAGAGTACATATAAGGTCCGGTGCTTAAGTCACAAAATGGATAAGTCCTCAATCCCTTGGATTATGTAATGTACTTAATTCGAATCATTGATTGACGGGTAGATGTTTTACTAGATGGTCGAAACTATCAAGCTGGAGCATGGACGCACTGTAAATTTTTGGTGGAAAGGGAAAAATACATAGAGATTGGAAAAAACACCAACGACCACTGATACCATGATAGGGTTTTCCGCAAATAATAACGACTTTATTATTGCGTATATAAAAAGTACAAAAAAATATGTGTAAATCAAGAAAATATATGAACAACTAGAAAATCCTAGATATGCATGAATAAAATCGAATTTATCTCATATCTAAACTATATCTTGTCACGGATTTGGATCCTCTGCTGTGCACATAGGCAAAGTAGGGAATGCTGTGCACTTTTTAACCACAAGTTTAATTTATTTAATATTTTATTAATCTAGTCACTAGGGTTAATATTTTATTTTGCTGAGCAACTTATGATTAAAAAGTGCACATCCAAATCCATCTTGTCACCCAGAGTAGCTTAATTAACTTTCTCATCATTAATATGTTGGCTTGCAATAATTGTGAACTCTTGGAAAGAATGGATGATTGCATTTTTTTGTGTATAAAAAAATATTAATCTTTTATCCAACCCTATAGATGACAAGATTATGACAAAAGTATATGAACATTTTGATAACTAACAAAATATATTTTAATTGAATCGAAATATATTTTCATAAAGAAAGATAATAGGTGAATTTCAATGTCAAAACTCATCATATAATATTACCCTGTTAGCATAATCATGCATCTTCAATTATAAAGCATGGTCGTACACAAACAAAAGAAGTTCCTCCAATAACAAAATTCATATTGTTTACCAAGTTGATGCATGGTAAATCTTTCTGTGTCTCAATACAAAAATGGACATGTCCCAACTTCAGTATTATAAACCTTCCCAAAAACATAGCCAATACTTGTTTAAAACAGTTCAAAACACATAAAAATGCCATCACCTAAGCAGAGCAAGAACCGTGTCTCTCCCACATGCTAAGTAGTCATCTCTACGCTGCAACATCTTCTCCATGGCCTCCACTAATGATCATGGGCTCCATATTCTCAGTCCTCAGTGCCTCAGCAATCTTTTCAATAGGTATGAGCGGCAGATGTGAGGCCACCTTGTACCCACTCTTAGCAGCAAGTTGAACCTTCTGGTTGTACATCTCTGAGCAATAACCGGCAACTGGAGCAGCAGCTTGAGCCGCTCGTTGGAACAAGAGGTACTGATTAAGGATGCGCCAAACATATAGCACGTACTCCTCAGTTACTGGTTCATACTTGGTGTAAAAGTCCTTGGCAACCGGCTCGTACTTAGCAAACACCGTTTTTGCAAGCCAGGATGCTGTCCCCACCATCCCTGTATTCTTGACATCAATCATCACTGATCGAGCAGCAACAGGTGCACTCTTGGCATGCTTGTAGGCTTTGAATGATGCGCGTTTCAGGGATGGTGGCAAGCAGTCCCGCACTTTGCTCACAGATTCATCAACCTACATCAGAATCCCAAATTGGTTTGTCATTTTCTACTAAATGGAGGAAGTATATTAAAAAGATATCTCCTAAGAAATCAATATATGGTGCAACACAAGTTGAGGGCATCATCAACAAAGTGTATTAAAAAGACCACTCCAAAGAAAACAATATATGGTGCAACACAAGTTGAGGACACCATCAACAAAGTGTATTAAAATGATCACTCCAAAGAAATGAATATATGGTGCAACACATTAAGAGCATCGTCATCCAAGAAAACAAATACAAACCAATATGATGTGGATCAGTTGAAGGTGAATGAATCCCTTTGTGGAAAGGATGAAGAAATGGTCCATCCTCGTAAATAGCTGAAGACTTAACACAAGTGGGATATATATGTAACATGAAACTGCAGATCATAAACATTCATGTTGGGAGCTAGATTGCTGAACTAAACAAGCTTAAATGTGATTTAAGAATATCTAGATAAATGTTTTCTTACCTGATAATCTAACTCGATTATGAATTTATAGAAAAAGAAAATAAAGAAAATAACTCAGAAAGAAGCATTGCTCAATCCTAGAGCTTCAACCTCCAGCAATGGCAACATCTACTTTCGAATACAACCTCAGCACCATCAATCATAATTAAACGCTAACTGCATAATTTTCTTTGAAACACGAAAAATAGAAAATAGAAACAAGATTATCAACTTCTGTGAACACTATTTGCAGCAGCAAATTGCCCATCTCCACAAACTAACGACCCACAATAAGAATATGAAAAGTTGATAATATCAATTGAGAAAAAATGTATCCCAAATCACGCAATCCTCAACGAATCCCTAACCCTAATGAGATCAAACGAATAGCAGGAAACAAAATCGAGACCGGAATCGTGGAGAAATTGAATATGAAGATCGATATCGAATAATAATTACATGCATATTGATTATACCTTGCGATCGACAAAGATGAGGAGCTGAATGGGGAGATGGTGGTACTTGGAGTAAAGAGGAGCGAGAGCGGAGCCAACAGAGTCCTCAACGGAGGCAATGCGGTGCTTAATCGGGCCGGATCTCTCCTTGGCAAAAGCGTAGAGTTTAGCGGCGAGCATCAGCGCATGAAGGGCGGCGACGACCACGAAGCCCAAGTACTTGAGCCTCTCCCTGTTCTCGTCGCTCTTGCCCTTGATTCATTCACACAAATCCAAATTCAAATTGAAATCAATTAAGGCGTCATCAAAATCCCAAAGAAAAACGAAAGTGAGAAGATGAGGGCATGCGGTGTTTTACGGATTTGGGTTGTTGGAGACTGCAATCTGTCTTCGCCATGATGAATTCCGACAGCGTCTCTGTTCTTCTTCTGCAGCTTCCGATCTTGAGGGAAGAATCAAGATTTATTATATATGGAGATGGAGATGTGAAATAATTGCGAGGGGAATTAGTGAGGAAATGAAGTTGGCTTCTTCAATTTCATGCAATTCGTCTATTTTATTTATTATGACAAAAAATATTAGGTGAGACCGTCTCATGTATTATATGAGGTGAGACAAGTCTAATTAGTCGAATCTCATCTTTATAATTTTAAAAACACTTAATAATTATAAACGTAATCACAATTTTACTAAATATAATCTAAAAAAAAAGACTTTATCTCATCTAAAATAAAATCAAAATCTCTCTATTTTACAATCATATGCATGTAGCTTTTAGGCGCCGCCGCTAGCCATGATCGTGATAAAATTTTGGCCCCGAATTCCGGGTGAAGCTCCACCATGATAGCTTGACGATTGAGAGCGTGGCTGTTTGAGTGACGACGGTGGAGATGTTCAAATTCCAATGGATGCGTTTTGTTACGATTCATGCAGGTGCACAAGAGCTCAACAAAACAGCTTCACTCTCATGCAAAAGAAGGCTCACGTGTGAAGAAGTTAGGAGAATATAAGTTATTAGATGAATTAGTTACAACTAGTTAGCTAGAAGCTTCTTCAATTATTCTCATTTTCTGTTGTATAAATACATGGTTGTAAACCTCTCATATTCAACTTCTGATCAATAAAAAAGTATCAGTTCTTCTTTGCAAATTCTGTATTTTACAGTTTTCACATGGTATCATTCGCGGGTATCTATTTTTCATAGTTTTTTGATCCTGTATTATGGCTTCAACAATTGATTATGCAACTTATGAAGAGCAGTTGTCTCTCCATGGTTCCGGTCATCCAGGAAGGTAGCTAGTCTCGTTTCCGCTCACTGATTCTAACTTCCGTATGTGGCGTATAGCTGATGTTCATGCTCTGGTGTTGAAGGATAAACTAGGCCTCATTGATGGCTCATGTGTGCAACCGCTCGCTACTTCCAAATATTTTAGGCGATGGAGAAAGGTGGATAGCATGGTTCTATCATGGCTCAAGGCTTCCATTTCCAAAGACTTGATTCATCAATTCGCCTATGATTCAGCTGCAGATCTATGGCATGAGCTTGAGGAGAGGTACAATGTTCCTAACGTCTCTCTTCTGTATCAAATTAAATGTGACATAGCAAACATTAAGCAAGATCGTTGTGGCGTGACTGAATTTTATGGCAAGCTGAAAGATCTAACTGATCAGCTTGTTGCATTGAGACTGAGTCTCGATTGTGAAGGTATAATCTCTAAATATGGTTCGGATAAGAGTTCGGATTTTATTTTGGGTGCTAGTACTGCACTTAAAGATGCAAAGATGGTGTTTGATGAAACGCGTATGAAGGATAGGGCGATGGAGTTCTTACTTGGGCTGAATGACACCTTTACAATTGAGAAGAACCAGCTTCTATTGATGGAACCACTTCCGCAACTCAACAAGATCTATTGCACAATGCTCAAGGCCGAGCAAAACAAACTTGTTGCTGATTCTATGCACATGGGTGCTGATAATGTCGCTATGTATGCAAGGAACTCCCCTAATTGCCTCGGGAGCATAGCAAATTTCGCCAGAATTCACGAAGAGACTATACTCCTCCGGTTTGTACTCACTGCAAGAGAACGGGTCATACAGTTGACCGTTGTTTCAAGATTGTTGATTATCCAGATCGATCAGATTCATACAAGAAGAAACCACCTGTTGTTCCTCCTCGCGGGCCCTCCCCTTTAGTTTCAAAACTTTATCCAAAGTTGCACTCATAAGTAAGGTTGTAAAAATCGCTAGGCGCTAGTCGGGCGCTCAAGTGCCGCCTAGCGCTTAGTCGGCCTAATCGGTGCCTAGTCGGTACCTAGTCGGCTGCCGGAAAATTAATTCATTGCCGGAAATTTTTAATTTTATAATATATAATTATTTTACAAAAATATTATTTTAATATTTCTCTATTTTTTAACTTCTTTCCCCCCACCAACCCCAACCCACGTGACTTTTCCTATTTTCTCTCTCTTTCTTTCCCCACTAACTTCTTCCTTCTGTGTTTTTTTTTTCCGCTCTTCCCTCTCCATTTAATTGAAGCCTGCTTCAAACCATGCGCCGCCGCACCTCACTACTGAACCCTAGGTTGCGCCGCCGCACAAAGCTCTAAATTTCGAGGACCATTGACATCACGACTCAATCTCTCTCTTTCTCCCGTCTCTACCTGGCCAACTGTCGAAACCCAGTTTTTTTCCGGCGGCCGGCGACTAAGAAGCCGAACAGGGCATTATCGGTGCGGCCGGGGGCCGCCGAGCGCCTCGATGCCGGCTAAGCGGCCGCCTTGGCCGCCTTTTACAACATTCATAACCGTGTTGTTCCTCATCTTGCTAGGAAGTTCCACTATCCTACCATATGGATACTGGATGGATGTAGCCAAAATGCTCCTGCCTGTTCTTACCGTCTTCCACGACCTTGCTGTCCCAGTGTAGGCCTTGTCAACCCGTTTTAGTTCCGAACGGGTGAGCTTGATGCGTCGAAGACCTGCACACTAGAAAACCAAACATCAGAGCATGAAGTAAAATGAACGAACAATGATTTTACCCACGTAACGAACACCAACTCATGATGTCACCACCGACAGGGCTAAACTTTGGCTCCTCCAAGTCCATACCCATATAGAACCACCAATTCCACCACTTAGAAGAGTCCTTCGGGAGAAAAATACCTATTTAACCATAAATTTAGATATGTAGTCACCAAAATAGGTTGACTTTTTTTTGTGGACGCAAATAACCATTTCGGAAGTTAAACTACCGAATCAGTGTGATTTTCCAACGATTCGGTAGTCAAACTACCGAATCATATTTATTTTTCGTTTTTAATTACAATTATTTATCATAATTAAAAAGTAATTACTTGTAATGATGTTTTAGATCAATTCGGTACTTCAACAACCGAAACAAAGTCAGTTTCAATTGATTCGGTAGTTTAACTACCGAATTAAATAATCAGATAAAATTAAAATTTAATAAATCATATTTCCTAACAATTCGGTACTTAAAGTACCGAATTAATTGTGACATTTTTTATTTTATAATATTTCGTTTGATTTTATAGTATTAATGATAATATTTATTTATTTAATTAATATAATCATTTAAATTAAAAATTATATTATCAGTTTTTTATTTTTTTGATTTTATTAATATTTAATATAATTCATTAAAATATGTAAATATAATATTAAATAATTAATTTATTAATATATTTTTTTATTAATCTTAATATTTTTTATCATTCAACTAATTTAATTAATAATTTCCATTAAATTAATTTAAAAATTAAACTACTACATCGAATATATTAATTTTGTAACTATTTAATTAAATAGTTTACAATTCAAATAAATTACAAACTATGGACTAGTAAAATCTGCATTGGGCCCCCGTCTTCTCTTTTGAGCAACGCGCTTCTCACGGAGGCCTCTACCTTTAAGAGAAGATTGAGAAGGTCCGGCATCTTGATTTCCTTGCCCTAAAACCAATCATGATAAGCGAAAAATTAAATGTGAATATAAATATTATAATAAAAAAATTTTAAAAAAAATATTATAGTTACTTGCCACAGTCGGAGTGTGGAACGTGTAGTCGTAAGAGGTGTGATCGGGAGATGGAGTGAACAATACATCATGATGCTCCTCTTCCTCATCCTCCTCCTCATCGTGTACCACCTCGTGATCACCTCTACGTTGTCTAGAACCTCCTCGGCCATCTATTCTCTGTATCACTCCGGGTCTTTGAGATTGCTGCGAGGGATCCACTTGCGACATCGTCTATGTCGGCTGGACTATCGGATGTCCAAAGCGTGAAAGCCGTAGCGTCTCTTCCCCTATCTGCTCGATCTTTCTCAAAAGTGACATGACTATTGGATCGTGACGGTACATATAAGCCCCGTCACGAGCCAATTGTGTCATGTCGCTTATCCCATCAATCTAAAACAAAGTTGATATAAATAATACGAGTCAAATATAAATATAAAGAATAGAAAATAAAATGATAAAATGATTTACCGAAAGTCGCAGCTGATCTCCATGCCCAAAATATCCCAACGGATCGACTTTAGCTCGTGTGTGGCTTGGATTAGCCACAAATTTCACGGTTCTTGTTAAGAACCAGTGAATATAATCTTCAAACACCGTGGGGCCTCCAGGCACAATTTGTTCGGTAGCAATGTACACATGTTGATCTCTATTATTCCAATCATCGATGTACACCCTGAGCTCGTCGCTCCAATCATGAGATTTGTTGGTTCGCTTTTTATTATGTAGTGCTTCATGGTCCTCTTTTGTTGTGAGAAGATTTGAATCAGGAATCATTTGCATGAAACCAAATTGTCTCGAGACACGGTCCGGGTAGTAACCCTCGCAGACCTAAAAAAATATCAGAAATGTCGTCGAAATCCAAGGAATGTCGGATTCCTCAACAGAATATGGTGTAAAAGAAAACTGCATTTATTTACAAAATAAATAAATGTATGTAAATATTGAAGCAATAAAATTAATTTATTAAAAATTAGATTTTATTTACCTCATCCTCACGTAACATCGCCAACTGTGAGCGATATGCCTCGAGTACGTGTTTTGCCACGTGCAACTTGCTCTTACGAACTGACCACCTGGAGTGTGCATGACATTTAAGTGTAAATTAAAAATAATAGAGAACAAGTTCTTTAAAAACCGAATTAGAAGTATTTACCTGGCTCCTATAGGAGCATCAACTGCATGGGTGGGAATAGGACCTTGTATGATGGGTCGAACTAAAATAATCCTCTCCCAAGCCCAAATCTTGACACAATGAATGGATAATAAATTGAAGTTAAAAATAGTATTCACATAACTCAATAAAGAAAAAGATGATTAATAATGTTACCTGTAGTAAAATCAAACATCCACCAATATTCTTCGTGCTACTTCCATCGATTGATGTTCTGCATAAATTGCGGTATAAATATGCTAGAAGAGCACTACCCCAACTCAAGTTCTGGTCTACATCCTCAATTAAAGAATGAACAACGTGGCAGTATACGCTGTTCTGCCCTGAGCAGCAGACCACGATGTGATGGCATTTTGCAATTGCTTCTTCGACTTGAAGTATAAACCAACCCTTATGGTGTTATCGGCACTGTTCCAAAAAATGGCATATCATCAAAATGGTCAGTCATGTTGGAGTTATAATTACCGATGTCACTGTAGACGTGTGTGCCCATTTGAATACTATCATCATCTTCGGCACTGTCCGTATCTGGGCTGTATGTTGCATCTTCACTAGTCGAACCTGCACTTTCGTCTTCGTCTTCATCTTCATTTTCCTCTTCATCGTCGTTTCAGCCACCTTCATACTCCACAGCAGTATGTCCTCCGCCGCCACTTGCAGATGCCGGAGCATGCCGCGCAACACGTACTGCTAGCCAAAAATCCTTGTATTTTTTGAGGATTTGCATACTTTTCTCATTAGAAAGGTTGCTAACTTTCCAGTCGTAACCGTCGTGAACGAACAAATTCAGCTCCAGTTCCCACTCTATAGGATTCCAACCAGTAATTTGATACACCTTCACTTGAAGTTGTGAGAAATGCAACCGATTATTAACTTTCCACGAATAGTCTGGTTGTGACATATCCTGACTCTGCCAATAAAAATGGATGTGATACGTACTCATATTTCAACAATTTCAGAAAGGAAAGGAAAATGGAAGGGGAGGAGAGGAGATGATGATGAATGAATTATTTGCGTATGTTGATAACTCTTCTGGTTTTAAAAGTAAGAACCATTTGATTCGGTACTGTAACTGCCGAATTACTTTACCTGCCATAGCCAATTGCACAGTCTGCACAAAACAGGCCATAATAATTGAAAAAGACAAAATAAAAGTAATTCGGTACTGTAACTACCGAATTACTTTACCTGCCATAGCCAGTTGCACAGTCTGCACAAAACAGACCATAATAATTGAAAAAGACGAAATAAAAGTAATTCAGTACTGTAACTACCGAACTACTTTATGTCCTTTAGCGTACTGGACTGGCAGACCAATAATTAAAGATACAATTGATTCGGTAGTTTAAGTACCGAATTGACCGGTCAACTCCCGCCAATTGAAAACTCAAAATTTGAATTTTTTTCGATTTTCAAATTTTAAAAATTACATCAATTGTGATTCGGTAGTTTAACTACCGAATCAAAAAATGTAAAAAAAAAATATTGATTTAAACTAAATATTTATAATATAAAATTATATTAATTTCAATTCGGTAGTTTAACTACCGAATCAAAAAAAATTAAAAAAAATAAATATTAATATTTATTTAAGTAAAAAATAAATCCGAAAAATACATTAATTTCAATTCGGTAGTTTAACTACCGAATCATAAAAAAAATTAATATTAATATTTATTTAAGTAAAAAAATAAATGAGAAAAATACATTACAATTGATTCGGTACTATAAGTACCGAATTAACTTTCTTTCCTTTGATTCGGTAGTATAACTACCGAATTGATGTTCGTGCTTTGTTTCGGCACTCAAACTTCTGAATCATTAAGTACTTAGTGGATTAATTAATTTATCCATATGATTCGGTAGTCAAACTACCGAAATGGTTACTGGCGTCCACAATATTAGGGTTTTCTGTAGTTGGTTTCTACAATTTTAAAATTTTGGTCACCCAAATAAAGCACCCTTGTCCGGAGCATCCTTCACCAGTGGAGACCTATCTCCCATCCATTTCATCGCATAATAGTACCTAGGACGAAAGGGATTAAGCCTATACATGTAATGCCATTCCCGAATCGTGGGAAGGCCGAGCGTGATCCATGAAGATAAAGAAGGTGCCAACCATATGACACCAATTGACGGGAGACAAATTATAGGGAGCAAGGTAGGAATTCAAAATATTGCAGAAGAAAGGTTGTAATGGGAAGTATACCCCCTTGTCAATAATGGGGAGGTAGAAGGCTACATAATCGAGAGGAGGATCAAAACACCTCTGCTCTCCCCAGGGAATGAGGAACCTAGGGGCGATCCTGGCTACTTGCCCAAGAACCTCAGCTAACTGTGCTTTAGAGACCGTGGACACTGCCTCCTTCACTTGATCCTTCTGCATGGCTTTCCCCTTCTTCCTGGATAGTGCAAACTGCATGGGAGGTTCACCCCCAGAGGAGGAGGAAAGGTCCACCACCATCCGGTGGGAACCAGATCCAACCTTCTCACTCTGCTGGAACTATGGCGAGCCACACCTTAAAGAAAGAGGACCAACCTCCTCCGGAGTGGATAGCTTAGAGGACAAAGACTCGAAAAATAGAGAGGGAGAACTACTTCCCTGATTTTGGGAATCTGATTCCGAGGACATTGCAAGAAACAAAGAGGAAATCCTAGAACCTACCCCAACCCGAATCAAGACACCAAGAATTTAAACAGAAACAACTACGCACCCCAAAAATAACTTAAGGAAGGAAGAGACGATTGCCAAAAACAAAAATACTTTGAGGTATTTTTGTTAGTAAATAACTTCTAGTAATTTAGTGCCCACCTGAACTCTGGGTATTTATGAGAAACCAAAAGTATTTGACAGGCGTGTCGAATCTTGGCGCCGTTGCCGGGGAGACGGTTTATTAAATTGATTTCAGTTTTTCATTTTTTTAGTATTAATTTCTTTTTTTTTTATACTATTTTTATATAAAAAAACTTTTCAGGAATTTAAAGACCGAAGAGATTATGGGTGAGCTTACTTTGCGAGAACTTCTAACTCCAGACATCTCAACTAGCTCTCTTGCCTTCCCACTAATAAGAAGATCTTTTTGTTTCTGGTAACACCTGATCTCCTTTCATACAAGCTATTCAAAGTTCATTCTCGATCACTTTTTCTAGATCCAATTATCTGTGTGCATCAATTATGAAGAGTTAGTTAGAAGCAGAATTTGAAATGCCATTTGAGCTTATACATATATTACCAACCTTTCGAGGCCTGTGGAATGAAAATCCTTATAAGCACTTAAAGGATTTCCGTCTTGAGTGTTCAGCCATGAAACCTTTGGGAATATCAGTAGATCAAGTTAAATTACGAGCTTTTCCATTCTCTTTATTTGATAGTGCTAAAGATTGGTTTTTCTGTTTGGTTCCAAGCTCAATCACCACATGGAATGACATGGCTACACAGAGTCTCAACAAATATTTTCCTGCCAAGTATATGGCGAGAAATATGTTGCATTCCGGCAAGGAGAATCAAAGTCACTTCACAACTATTGGGAGCGCTTCCAACAATTGTGTGCAAGCTATCCTCAACATGGGAATTCCGAAGAATTCCTCATTCAATTCTTTTATGAAGGATTACTTCCTATGGAGAGAAGATGGGTAGACACTGCTAGTGGATGAGCAATTTTAAGCAAAATGCCTAGGGAAGCTAGAGAATTGATCAACATCATGGCTGCAGACTCTAAACAATTTTTTTTCTCTACAAGATGTTGCCCCTAGATACATCAACGAAGTGAACATCTCTGACTTTGAAGTGTAAATATCTAATCTTTCTTCTCTTGTACAGCAAATGGTGAATACCCAACAAGATGGTGGAGTCCATTTTACCACTGAGATTGGCGATTTCACTTGTCAGCCATTGTTTCAACACCAACACCCCACTTCCTATGAATCTGCACCTGTGTTTCCACAAAATAAAGAGTTGCATAAACTAATGAAGCACAAGCAAGTTGAAGAAGATGAAATGGATGATGTTGAAGCAACTCTATGAACAGAAAATGATACAACTCTGGAGACACTTAACAGAGTAGAGGCACCCAAGCATAATGTTCTGGAAAAAAGATTAGGAAAAGCTGAGCATTGAGGAATTGAATATGGTACCAACCTAGGGGTGGCAATTTTTGATCTGATCCGATAATCCGACATGAATTCGCACAATAATAATGGATACAGATTGAGGCTTATCGGATATGGATCCTTATCGGATCGACACGATAAGGACACAAAAATTTTGGATCAAATTTGGATCGGATACGGATATCCGTTAATAAATTAATAAAAAATATAATTTTTTTTAAATATAGTAATTAATTAATTGATTTTGATATATTAGTTTAGATTTAGAGTTCTTTCAAAAACTCAAATATCTTGGTTCTTCATTGTCCGTATCCCATTTTATTAATTCACCATCAAAAAATATATTTATTTATCTATTCATTATATTTTTTAATATTTATTTTCTTTTACTATCAAAACTTAATAACTTTATTTTTTCTCAACTTCAAGATTTCAATTAAGTTGTATCAACCGATTAACTAATTGGTGAGATCTTAAATTTTAATGATGATGAAAGTATTGTAGATTCTCATTCATTGTCTCAACTCTTGCAATTTCACCATGATAGATGAAAGGTATTTATTATAATTTATTTTATTTGTTATAAATTTTGAAGTTTTAATTAATATTTCTCTACCTAAAAAATGTAAGTGGAGTATTGACGACTAAGGTGAAAGATTGATCAGTATTTGGAAATGAGCAAGTTTGACCACTAGTATTTGAATATAAGATTTATCTATGTATCTAGGGATATTTGATTGAGGATTTTAGTTTCAAATGAAGTTGCGGTTTTATTTATTTATCCAACACATGATTTGAACAATCAAATATGAATATTTTGTATTATCTTATCAAAATTTTATTGGATTATAATTGTGTTTATTGAAAAAAAATTCTTATTGAATTAATTCAATTTGGATTCTTATCGGATCAGATCCATAACGGATCATTCAGATTGGATACTTATTGGATCCTTAACGGATACGGATCGGATTCGTGCGAATACGGATTTGAGCTTAACGGATCGGATACAAATACAAATTTTGATTTTTCTTGATGGATCGGATACGGACTTGACCTTAATGGATTGAATCGATAACGGATTGACACGGTAAGGACCCGATCCGCACGAATTGTCTCCCCTTTACCAACCACATTTGCTAATACACTTTTAGCTTCTCATGTGCAGGAACCAGAGGTTGAATTGAAACCTAAAATGGAGCTCGTCCCGGTGTTATAAATGAATTAAAAAGGGAGACTTGAAGCTACATCAGCCAGGTGTAATTTATCCCATTTTTTTATGATGATTGGGTAAATCCCATTCGTAGTGTGGAGATTATGGTCCTACAAGAGGTTTGTTAAGAGTTTTCTAGAAAAAACTATTCAAAAAAGATTGGGAAGTCAGAGTGAAGAAGTGAGGTAAGCATATTGGTGATGATGTTGTTGCAATCTCAAAGACAAAATCCCAAACATTTTACAAGCAAAGGATTTTCGAGAAAATATTTTCTAATGATAAGAATATCTCATATTTAATCCTTTTTTGAAATTATTTTCTGGTAAATTTTGTTGAAGATGGGTTGGTCTTCTTATTGTTATTAATATCCTTTCTGATGGTTCAATAGTAATTCAATATTTGGAGACTTATAGACATCGTGCTAAGCTTGTTTATGCTATTATACCTGCTGCTAAGGTGGAGACGATGGACTATGGATAATCTAATAACATGATGTCTACTAACGTCTAGCCAACGACAATAAATGAGGCGTTTATTGGGAGGCAACCCAAGTTTATTTTAATTTTTCATATTAATGCAATTCTCTTATTTCTTGCGTTTTTAGTTGTTTAATTTGATTTAATAATATTTATTTAGTTTTTCGTATTAAATAAAATAAAATAAAATAAATAAATAAAAGAAAAAAAAATGGTTGTTGATTCTGTGTTTTTTTTTTGGAAAATGAATCAGAGTCGCAGTGTGGAAATAAGGCATGATCATTGATAAGCTCGTATTTTGCCTCACTTATCACGTTATTTTCTTATTGTTTTCTTGCATTTACTTGAATTTTTAGTTAATAATTGAGCATGAAGTGTTTATAGGGGATATTATCATATTATGCTTGTCATGGTAATATTTTGCAGGTTTTAGGCTAAAATCAATGAAAACCCGTACCGAAAGCAGTTGATGTCCAATGGAACAGTTACTAATTCTTCCACACGTGGAATCTGACTTAATGGGGCATGGAATTGGAAAGATCTTTGAGTTAGCTTTCCAACGTAACTAGAATCGGGTCAATCGGAGTTCGGGAGCGAAAGTTATAGCCAAAACCGTGAGACTGAGCAGAGGGAGTCGACACAGAGGTTTCTGTGTCGAGAGACAGAAATCCTGTCGATTGAAACAGAGGTCAAAATTCTGGAAACTTGTGATCTGCATTCCTATCGATCGACAGACATTCCGTCGATCGACAGGCGCGCCGGAAAGGCATATTTTTTCCCAATTTGGAGATTTTTCCATCCCAAACCATTACCTTTTGAAGATTTGATTTCTCCCCCCTATAAATAGGACTTTTTAGGCTCGAAAATTAGGTCTCTTTAGGTCTGAATTTCAGTTTTTCCACTCTTTAATTTTCAGCATTATATTAGTCTTTAAATTCCCTTTAATTTTCCAGTACTCTTTATTTTATTGTTGCTTTGGATTCAAGACAATTGAAGGTTCAAGGTTCCTATTGTTTTAATGATTCAAGTAAGTTTCTTTACATCTTTTACAATGTTTATTTCAATTATGTTAGGCTAGAACCCTTAACAGGTTCTAGGGTTTTCTCCATCTTTTTTGGCATGTGTTAATTCGATTAATTCCAAACCCTAATTAATTGGTTCAAATTCTATGGTTTTGATCTTAAAATCTATTTTCAATTGAAGGATCAAGAAATGAAAATTGGATTAGGTTTATAGTTATTAATTTGAGACCGAGAGGAGATAATTAATAATAGGAAAATAGAATTCTGATACAACTATTTTCTGTCTAAAAAAGAAGAATTAGTTGTAGGGTTTTCAAATCTGCATTTTTATTGAGATTGACTAGTTTGTGTTCTTGAGACCGAGAGGTAAAATTCACTTTCTAGTAATCTAGGTTTTAATTGCCCAACAAAGGAATTAATTCCAATTTAACAAATTTCCCACCTTAATAATTATTTTGGGTTTGGATTGATTGGTTATTGCATGTTGATTGGATTGGTTGATTTCCCTAGAATCTGTGCTTTTTATTATTGAATTTCATTCCCAAGTTATTTTCTATTTTTCAAAACAAATACTCCTCTCAAATTTGGATTTTATCAAACAAATAATATATAAACTATGCCAGTACATGAGATGATTTCGTTGTACTATCCCTGTGGATTCGACATACCTTTGAGTTTATAAATTTATTTGCATCGCTATATTATAATGAAACTGTAATTTTAACAGCGATCAAATTGGCGCCGTTGCCGGGGATAGTCAGATTTTATCTTGTTATTGGATTGTTTTGTTATTTTCTGGATTGAGTTTTTAATTTCTGTTGGCGTGTGTGTGTGTGAGATTTTTGCTTCTGTTTCGATCGACAGAGCCTCTGTCGATCGACACAGAAGCAGCATTTGTGTCGATCGACAGTCACCCTGTCGGTCGACACAGAGACTAATTCCTAGTTTTCTGTTTTCTCATCAGGTGCATGAACACAAGAGCTCGGGGGAAGAATCTTGAAGCCTTAGATTCAGAAATTGAAGCTACCTGTAGGAGAAACAAAAGTAGAGGAAAGAACAAGGAAAGAGAGCCTGAGATGGAGCAACCACCAGAAGCACCACTCCAAAACATGACTCCTGAGGAGCAAAGTGAAGGGTTTTCCCGTGAACCGAATCACCAAAACCAATTTGAACCGGATCGATTTATGGGTATTGTGCACAATTAAATACATGATAAACCCTAGCATGCTCCCATGAATTTAATACTCATATTTGTGGATTGAGGTATTACTGTAATTCCGTCGAGTCTGATCTGATCTTTTGCGTTTGAATTTCCAACTTCAATTTAACCACGCAATTCGATTTTATCTGCGGAATCAGAAATTAGAAATCTAATTTCTTAAAAATAAAATCGAAAATAAAAGAAAAAGAAATAAGATTTCTGTTCTCCATGATCAGGTCTTCAGATATGTATCCCAATGCTGTTCAGATCTACTACTGGTGAGGACTCCGTAGATCTGTGGTTTGAGCAGGACCAGAATCACAATTCTCCTCCCTTTCTCTTTCAAGATCGGTGCCCCTCTCTCTCTCTCCTAGGTTTAGTGTGTTTCAACTGTGTTACAACTTATGAGAGAGAGCTGTCTATTTATAGACTTAGGGTTGTAAACCCTAATCGGCTCCTGGGCTCAATTCAGCATATTTATTTGGGCCAGACCTGGGACCTAATGTAAATAATAAAGTGGGCCTATAAATTAATTAATTCATATGTCCACAACCCAGGACACAATTAATTAATTCTTTTTCACCAAAGAATTAATACTGACCTACCCCTTTATTACCACGTTATGAGAACGGGCTGCATTAATTGAGAATCCCCATATTTAAGGTTACCGGACATCCATTAATTAATCGGAGCCTCTGACAAGCTCTAACTACAATTAATTAATATCTTATTATTCCTGAGTAGTACCAACTCAATCCTTATCACTCGCGCCTGAACTTAATCAGCCTGCAGGACTTTGGCACGATGAATGTCATTGAGCTCCTCAGGGAATGTCCCCATCCTATTACTCGGATATGGTTATCTAAACCCAGTCTTAGGCGGTACTACACGAACTGCTGTTACCCAAGATGCGGATATACAAGCACGTTACTTAGGCTCTCCACATGGCAAGTCAAAACAACAGTCAACCCGTGCAAACCCCTGAACCTTCGTTAGGGTTTGGACTCAATCAATATAACGAGATCTTATATTCGCTGATGTCAGACAGACGAATACATCTCACTGCGGTCCATCAATACGCCACCTCTGCGTACCAGCATGTCAAGTAACCAAGACAGATTACTTATTCCGACAATGCCGCAGCCATCCGGACAGACGTATCCTCATATGCTGTCTCGGCTTTGATCAGGTTTATGTCTCACTAGGTCAAGTGATCATACTGTCTTCTGCGATCTACAACACGCCGTATGATCGTCCCTATCAATGAGACAAGAGGATACCATTGTTCATACATGTAAGATTGTTAACAGATAGGAGAAATAAACCGTTGTATACTCATTATAATAAATGCTTTCAGTATACAAAACCCATCACAAAGACAGTTCATGAATGAGGTCCGACAACTCAGGGAGCAACTTCAAGTATCACAAGCAGAGCAGGCTGCCAGACTGGCAGCCCTGGCCAATGAAGGAAACCCTGAAAGACGAATTGTGGTGCCTCAAAGATCCATTCTTGATCGCTTCTGCCACAGAGAGAGGAGCCGGGATTCCAGGCTGGCATTGATGCCAACAACTTTGAGCTAAAGACAGGCCTGATTCAGATGTTCCAGCAGAACCAGTATGTAGGGAAGGCCATTGAGGACCCGTACAACCACCTCAGTCAGTTCATCGAGGTGTGCGACACAATCAAGCAGAACGAAGTGCCCCAAGACACCATCCGGATGCGTTTGTTTTCTTTTTCTCTCAGGGATGAGGCCCGGTCTTGGTTTGCTGGATTGGACAAGAGCAGAATTGCCACATGGGCACAGCTTCAGGCAGAGTTTTTCACCAACTTCTTCCCGCCCAGTGTCATCATGAAGAGGAAGTCCGGCATCACTCACTTCAGCCAGAAGTACGATGAGACCCTCTATGATGCTTGGAAGAGATACAAAGAGCTGTTGAGGATGTGCCCCGACCATGGGATTGATCTTGAGATGCAGGTATGCCATTTTTATGAAGGATTAACCCCTCATTTAAAAGAATTGGTTGATGCTTCAGCTGGAGGACTTCTCATGAAGAAAAGTGGAGATGAGGGGATGCAACTTCTTGCAGACATGGCCCTCAACAGTCATCAATGGCCTACTGAAAGGCATAAAGCAGTCAAAGCAGTGACCACTACTCCCGAAATTGATGTGGTGGCAGAAGCGAAGAAGCTTAGAGAGGAGTTCAAACAGTTGGAGGCCGGTAGAGCTTCGGTAGCAGCTATTTCAGATCCCAATATGGCCATCGTTCCTGTTGAGGCCGACTACATCTACCAAGGAAGCAGTTCGAGCACCTCCAATACCGCTGAAGTGAACTACGCCAATGGAGGTTACAACAACAACAACTACCAAGCCAACAATCAAGGGTACACTTACAGTGCTAAGAACCACCCTGGTTTTTCTTATTCTAACCCTTATGCAGCTGAAAATCCTCCACCGGGGTTCAGTGTTGGAGCAGGGGAGAGATTTTGGACAAGAAGAAGTTTGTGCTGGAGGAGACACTTGAAAAGTTCATCAAAAGCTCGAACAAAAGGGTTTGACAAGGTGGAAACTGAGGTGAAGAACATGTTGATGGGTTTTGTATACTGAAAGCATTTATTATAATGAGTATACGACGGTTTATTTCTCCTATCTGTTATCAATCTTACATGTATGAACAATGGTATCCTCTTGTCTCACCAATAGGGACGATCATACGGCGTGTTGTAGATCGCAGAAGACAATATGATCACTTGACCTAGTGAGACATAAACCTGATCACAGCCGAGACAGCATATAAGGATACGTCTGTCCGGATGGCTGCGGTTTTGTCGGAATAAATAATTTGTCTTGGTTACTTGACATGCTGGTACGCAGGGGTGGCGTATTGATGGACCGCAGTGAGATGTATTCGTCTGTCTGACATCAACAAATACAAGATCTCGTTATATTGATTGAGTCCAAACCCTAACGAAGGTTCAGGGGTTTGCACGGGTTGACTGTTGCTTTGACTTGCCATGGTGGAGAGCCTAAGTAACGTGCTCGTATATCCGCATCTTGGGTAACATCAATTCGTGTAGTACCGCCTGAGACTGGGTTTAGGTAACCATATCCGAGTAATAGGATGGGGACATTCCCTGAGGAGCTCAATAACATTCATCGTGTCAAAGTCTTGCAAGCTGATTAAGTTCAGGCACGAGTGATAAGGATTGAGTGGTACTACTTAGGAATAATAAGATATTAATTAATTGTAGTTAGAGCTTGTCAGAGGCTCCAATTAATTAATGAATATCCGGTAACCTTAAATATGGGGATTCTCAATTAATGTAGCCCGTTCTCATAACGTGGTAATAAAGGGGTAGGTCAGTATTAATTCTGTGGTGAAAAAGAATTAATATTAATTAATTAATTGTTTCCTGGGTTGTGGACATGGGAATTAATTAATTTATAGGCCCACTTTATTATTTGCATTAGGTCCCAGGTCTGGCCCAAATAAATATGCTGAATTGAGCCCAGGAGCCCATTAGGGTTTACAACCCTAGGTCTATAAATAGATAGCTCTCTCTCATAAGTTGTAACACAGTTGAAACACACTAAACCTAGGAGAGAGAGAGAGGGGCGCCGATCCTGTATCAAAGGGAGGAGAATTTCGATTCTGGTCCTGCTCAAACCACAGATCTACGGAGTCCTCACCAGTAGTAGATCTGAACAGCATTAGGATACAGATCTGAAGACCTGATCTGGAGAACAAAAATCCTATTTCTTTTCTTTCTTTATTTTCGAATTTATCTAGAAATTAGATTGCTAATTTCTACTTCCGCAGATAAAATCGAATTGCGTGGTTGAATTGAAGTTGGAAATTCAAACGCAAAAGATCGGATCAGACTCGACGGAATTACAGTAATCCCTCAATCCACAAATCTGAGTATTAAATTCATAGGAGCATGCTAGGGTTTACTATGTATTTAATTATGCACTATACCCATCCGATTCAAATTGGTTTTGGTGATTCGGTTCACGGGAAAACCCTACAATTGGTATTAGAGCGAGGTTTCTGATTTATGGCTCTTTTGTGCATAATTGAATTCTGTATGCATGTATGGATTTACTGTTTTGTGGATGTTGGTTTTTGTTCCTCGTGGCAACCTGTATAATTCAGCCCGCGGTGGTTTATCCGTGTAGGGCTGAATTAATTTTGTAAAATCACGAGAAAATCCGTGATTAGTGTAGATTTGAAAAATTGTAATAGAATAGGTTATTCTGTAATTTTATTTTTCAAAATCTGTAATTGGACGAATTGAGGACGAAGAACAAAGACGGAGCCAACGCAGGGCCGGTGGAGGACACGGCGGGCGACAGCGGCGGTGCGGTAGGTGCGCGACCAGGGCATGCAGTGCGTGCGGGCACCGGCCACGGCGCGCGGCCTGCGTGTGCGCGAGGGACCAGGGCGGGGCGCAGTGCGCGCGCGCGGCGGTGGTCGTCGTCGGCTGATGTTGTACCGTCACGATGGGTCGTGTTTTGGTGGTTTGTGCAATCCTGTGTAAACCCTAGGGTTTGCATTAGGGTTAGGGCAAATCATCAGATCACAAAGGCCTAAATCCCAAAAGATTCGGTGAATCAAGATTTGGAGGCCCTAGAAGATTTGAGAAGATTTGTATCTATCCAAATAGATTCAAATTCAAATTGTAATAGATAGGATTTGTTTTTTCCTATTTTGTGGGGCCACGAGGAATTTTTGTTTGCCTTAATTGTCCTCGTATGATATGTGATTTATTATGTGCACAATTAAGCATGTGTAGATAATAGGAAAAGCATGATTTATCGCTTTTATTATTTACAGTTTTCCAAGCATGCTCATGTGATTAATTTCTTTTGTTGGATTATATTTTGGGAATTTTTGGACTTGTTTAATTACATGCAAAAATTTGGAAAATATAATAACGAAGAAATTATGTGTGCGCATATAAGAAACCTTTTAAAAGAAAAATTCTAAGCAGATTTTTTAATTAAAATCAATAGACCTCCACAAAGCGGTCCTAGGCTGTAAGTGTATCTCTCGTTCTAGTAAACGTCTACGAGTGTAGCTTGCTAGATCCTAGAGGTGCATGGATACGGTTGTTGGGATTTCTAGACAAACAATTTAAATCATGTGAATAGTGGGAGGGCTTTGCGTAAACGTCTACGAGTGTAGCTTGCGTAGATCTCTTTCACAAGTATTCTAGGATTGATTTAAATTATACATAACAAAAGCTTTAAGGGCTGTGCGGTATGGTTACGTGCCATGCTAAACTGTCTCTTTTGGCCGGAGTTAAATTTGTGGTTAATGGCTTAGAAGCATCTTAGAATATAATGCAAGAATTGCATCCCTGTTCTTGAGAGATGGCTTGGTCTAAGGTTTTCACTAATTATTAATTTCTAGTGTCAAAAGCATCCTGACATGGTAGTGAAATTAAATGGATTGGGGCTTAAAACCCGCAGTTCTGGTTGTGGGTGACATCGTAAACGTCTACGAGTGTAGCTTGCGGTGGGAACTCTTGGGCAATTAGTGGAAAACTTTTGTATTTGATTTATTAAAAGGTTTTCAATGCATTTGTTTTCGAAGTTCTACATGTATGTTCTTATTTAAGATTCATTATTGTTTCAGATATGTCTATGTCTAATGTCATCAATATTCTCGCACAAAACACTCTAACTGGTCCAAACTTCCTGGAATGGAAGCGCAATCTCGAATACCTCCTAATTGCAGAAGAACATATGTTCGTTCTGCAAGTACTTCGTCCCGAAGTGCCAACTGCTGAATCCAGTCAAATGGATATAGACTTTTATAACAAGTGGGAGAAATCGAACAATGTAGTCAAGTGCTACATGATGACCACTATGTCGAAAGTCTTACAGCAGCAACATCAGCACCATAGGGATGCTTATGACATCATGACGAGTCTGGAGGCAACCTATGGGGAAACTGATAGAGCCGTCAGGTTCAATCTCATGAGAGAAATCGTGAGTAAGAAAATGACTGATGGCACCTCAGTGAGAGAGCACGTAGTTACTATGACTCACCTCATGGATGAACTAACTGTGCATGGTGGAGGTATCGACGCTGAGGCTAAGGTCGATATCATACTGAACTCTCTACCCAAGTCCTTAGAGAGTTTTAGGCTGAATGTTGTCATGAACAAGAAAGAGTATACTCTTAACAAGTTACTCAATGACTTGATGGCAGCGGAATCGGTCATGAACCCTCAGAAGGTTGCCTTGGCCACTTCTGGTAATCTCTCTGCTGTACCGAAAAGTATGAAGCGGAAGAAAGGGATTAAGAAGCGGGCCAAGAAGACACCTGTGAAGGATGGTGGGGCTGGGAAAAAGCCTAAGGTGGCGACTGACAGGGACAGGTGCTTCAAGTGTGGTAAGAAAGGACATTGGAGGAAAGATTGTCAAGCCAACAAAGCTAAACAAGGTATGCCATTTGCATGTATAACTGTAAGCATGATTAGAGTCCGTTGTTGCTCTTCTGGAGCTGTAAGCACTGACTTGTTGATCACATTGTTGTACTTTGCAGGGGACAGTGCCGACAAGGCTGGTGAGTGATGGCAAGAAGATACCAAACTGGATGAAGGCAACGTTTTATGACGGAGCTTCATGGAGTTTTCTTTTCTTTATGTTTTGATGAATTAAGTACATTTGAGAGTTTATTTGTGGGCCGTGATTTATAGGCAGGACAAATTTTATTAACTTTTATGGATATTTGTTATTTATGATTTTATCATTGGTAGTAACAATGTTATCCGTTATGGGGTGTTGATTTACAATCTCTATGTTACTTCGATCAAATATGTCTTTTATATTTCATGTAATTCATCCGTAATTGATAATCCTAGAAAGAAAAAACTTACTTCTTCTGATGAGGATCTTACATATCTCTGGCACTTGAGACTGGGTCACATCAGCTTGAAGCGGATTCAGAGACTTGCAGATAACGGTACATTGGACCTAGTCCGGGCTGTACCTTATCAAGTCTTCGAATCCTGCATCGAGGGCAAGATGTCAACTAGGCCTTTCAAGGCTAGTCAGTCTCGAGCAGAGGAATTGTTGGAATTGATCCATTCTGACTTATGTGGACCGATGTCCACGCAGGCTCGTGGAGGGTACGAGTACTTCGTCACTTTCATTGACGATTACTCAAGGTACGAATACGTTTACCTGCTTCGCTACAAGTCTGAATGCTTTGAGAAATTCAAAGAGTTCAAGACTGAAGTAGAAAAGAAGGTCAGGAAAACTATCAAGTCACTGCGATCTGACCGCGGTGGCGAATACCTCGGTAACGAGTTCCTGTAATATCTGTCAGAAAACAGGATTACATCCCAGTGGACTGCACCGGGTACTCCCCAGCAAAACGATGTGGCTGAAAGAAGAAATAATACTCTTCTAGAGATGGTAAGACCAATGATGAGTTATGTAAACTTACCAGTTTCGTTTTGGGGCTACGCATTGGAGACAACAACTTACGTGCTTAATGTGGTGCCTTCTAAATCAGTTCCTAAGACGCCTTTTGAGCTCTTCCTTGGTCGCAAACCTAGATTGTGCAAGTTCAGAGTATGGGGCTGTCCGGCACACGTACTGTCGAAGGAACCTGATAAGTTAGAAAGCAGGTCAAAAGTAATGATGTTCATAGGGTATCCCAGACAAACGAAAGGTGGTTACTTTTACTGTCCTGAGAGTCAAAGAGTCGTTGTTAGCACCAACGCTAGATTCTTGGAGGATGAGTATGTGAGTAATCACAAGTCAAGGAGTGATATCGTTCTTCAAGAAATTGAGAACGAGAATGCAATTCCAAGGGAAGGGGAACATGTAGATGTGGGTGCACCTGTGAGAGGTACAGCACCACAGACATGTTCTTCAGTGAAAGGTGCAGGACCACAAGTTACTGCACCTACTACTGACACGGCACCGATGCCTCGTTGTAGTGGGAGAGTTATTTTCCAGCCGGAAAGATACATGTTCGTGGGTGAGTCTTCGGACTTGAGCCCGAAAGACAGACATGAGGACTCTGACCCACTGACTTACGAAGAGGCAGTGCAGGACAAGGATGTTGTCAAATGGCGTATGTCCATGGATTCTGAAATTGAATCCATAACTGCTATGGATGTATACCAGAACACTGATTTGCCGGATGGCTTTAGGGCCATAGGGTGCAAATGGGTATACAAGAGAAAGAAAGGGGCGGATAGAACGGCTTTTAAAGCCAGGCTGGTGGCAAAGGGTAATAATCAGAAAGAGGGCATTGACTATGACGAAACCTTTTCACCCGTAGCCATGCTCAAATCTATCCGGATACTCCTTGCCATAGCTGTGCATATGGACCTCGAGATCTGGCAGATGGATGTTAAAACCGCTTTTCTAAACGGTTACCTTGAAGAAGGTAGGGACATCTATATGCAGCAACCCGAGGGTTACATAAACAAGGGCGAAGAACATCTTGTCTGGAAGCTTAGGAAGTACTTGTATGGACTTAAGCAAGCTTCAAGGTCGTGGAACTTACGTTTCAACGATGTGATTAAATCATATGGATTTGCACAGTTGGAAAACGAAAGTTGTTTTTAGCGACTTTGTGTCAGTGGGAGCGTGGTCTTCCTTGCACTATACATTGATGACATACTCCTATTTGGAAACAACGAGGGAGTGATGTTGGAAATCAAGGCTTGGTTATCTGAACAGTTCCAAATGAAGGATCTGGGAGAACCTGGCTACATTATTGGGATTAAGGTCTTACGAGATCGTAAGAGAAGAATGTTGAGCTTAACCCAGGCATCCTATGTGGATACTGTGATAGCCCGGTTCAGCATGCAACTCGCCAAGAATGGTTTGCTACCTTTCAGACATGGCGTTCATCTTTCTAGTGGGCAGTGTCCTCAGACACAGCGGGAGAAAGATGAGATGAGTCTTGTACCGTACGCTTTGGCGGTGGGTAGCGTCATGTATGCGATGCTGTGTACCAGACCAGATATCTGTTATGCCGTTGGCATGGTAGCGAGATATCAGTCTAACCCTTGACAGGCGCACTGGACTTCAGTAAAGCACATCCTCAAGTTTTTGAAGAGAACTATGAATTACTGCCTAGTTTATCAAAGTGAGGATTTGTGCCCTGTGGGTTATACAGACTCGGATTTCCAAGGGGACCAGGATGAGAAGAAATTGACCTCAGGATATGTGTTTACCCTGGGAGGTGGAGCTGTATCTTGGAGGAGCTCAAAGCAGAAATGCATTGCTGACTCCACCATAGAGGCGGAATATGTCGCCGCCTCCGACGCCTCGAAAGAGTGGGTATGGCTCAGGAACTACCTTTCAGAGTTGGGCGTGATCCCGAGTTTGCCGAGGAGCATCACAATTTATTGTGATAACTCTGGTGCAGTGCCAAACTCAAAGGAACCGCGGTCTCACAGGGCAAGCAAACACATAGAGAGAAAGTACCATATCATACGAGAAATCGTATCGAGGGGCGATGTGCAAATTAAGAAGATTGACACTGCTGACAATCTTGCTGATCCATTTACAAAGAGCTTGCCACAGAAAGTTTACGAAAGACATATTCTTGAGCTGGGTCTGAGGTGGATGCCGACCACTGACAGTGGTTAAACAGATAGCAGACTAGATAGACGGACTGTATACTCTGTAATAGCTTAGTTATGCTTTGAGTATAAGTGGGAGATTGATGGGTTTTGTATACTGAAAGCATTTATTATAATGAGTATACAATGGTTTATTTCTCCTATCTGTTAACAATCTTACATGTATGAACAATGGTATCCTCTTGTCTCACCGATAGGGACGATCATACGGCGTGTTGTAGATCGTTGAAGACAGTATGATTGATAACCGTAAAATACAGCAAGCAAATAAATTTATAGACCCGAAGGTATGTCGAACCCACAGGGATAGTGCGACGAAATTATCTCATGTACTGGCATAGTTTATCTATTCACTGTTTGAGTGGACCAATTTTGAAAAAGGTTTTTTGTTTCTGAATTTAAAAATAACAATTGCAAGAAAGTAAAGAGTTTTGAAAACAATAAAGAGAAACACAGATCCTAGGGCAGATATTCTAATCATCAACATGTAAATATCAATCAACTCAGCAATGGGGAAAACATAGATTTTTGTGGATTAAATTCCTTGGTCAGACAATTAAATCCTAGATTATTAATTAGTGACTATCTCCTCTCGGTCTCAAGAACACCAAATTGATTAATCTCATAATTATCTAATTATTCCTATGTAGGTTTCTTCTTGGTTGGACAGAAAACAAACACAATTTAATTCTCTCTTCCTATTAACAATCTTCACCTCTCGGTCCTTCGATTAATTAGCTATAAACCTAGATCTCAATTCACCTCCCGGTCCTTCTTTCAATCTAGATTATAAAATTAAATCAGAGAATTAATCCATGCTTGAAGAGTTGATATCAATTAAACATGCATCAGAAAAGAAATCATAACCCTAGAACCTGTTTAGGGTTCTAGCCACAAAACATGACTAGAAGTAAAGCAAACATATTATTAAAGAACTTACAAATAAAGAGGAACCTTGAATGTCTTGTAAAAACTCCAAAAGCTCAATTATTCTAAGTGTAATAAGGCATAAAACTTAGATAATTTTTGTGCCTAAGAGTTCATATTTATAGAGGGGGAAAAAGACCTAATTTGGGTATTGGGTAAAAATAGCAAAAACTGCCAAAAGAGGCCAAAAATAGCCTTCTCGGACATCTGTGTTGATCGACAGGCAGGCTGTCGATCGGCACAACCTTCAAGATCGAAATCCGGGCTGAATTTGTGACGTTTCTGAAATTTTGGCCTCTGTTTCGATCGACACAATTCCTGTCGATCGACACAGAAACATCTGTCTGCGCAGTCTCACTGTTTTGGCCATAACTTCCTCTCCCGAACTCCGATTGACCCGATTCCAGTTGCGTTGGAAAGCTAACTCGAAGATCTTTCAATCCATGTGCTCCATTAGCTCAGATTCTATCTGTGGAAGAAGTAGTGACTGTTCCTTTGAACATCATCTGCTTTCGGTACGGATTTCCAATGAATTTGGCCTAAAACCTACAAAAATTACCCATCAAAGGCATAACACCCTCTAAAGTAGACTCATGCACAAAAAAAGTAAAAACATAACATAAAACACTTGAAACAATGGAGAAAAATATAGATAAGTGAGTATAAATATGAGCTTATCAATGATCACTTGACCTAGTGAGACATAAACCTGATCACAACCGAGACAACGTATGAGGATACGTCTGTCCGGATGGCTGCGGCTTTGTCGGAATAAGTAATCTATCTTGGTTACTCGACAAGCTGGTACACAGGGGTGGCGTATTGATGGACCGCAGTGAGATTTATTCGTCTGTCTGACATCAGTGAATACAAGATCTCCTTATATTAATTGAGTCCAAACCCTAACGAAGGTTCAGGGGTTTGCACGGGTTGATTGTTGCTTTGACTTGCCATGGTGGAGAGCCTAAGTAACGTGCTCGTATATCCGCACCTTGGGTAATAGCAATTCGTGTAGTACCACCTGAGACTGGGTTTAGGTAACCATATCCGAGTAATAGGATGGGGACACTCCCTGAGGAGCTCAATAACATTCATCGTGTCAAAGTCCTGCAGGCTGATTAAGTTCAGGCACGAGTGATAAGGATTGAGTGGTACTACTTAGGAATAATAAGATATTAATTAATTGTAGTTAGAGCTTGTCAGAGGCTCCGATTAATTAATGAATGTCCGGTAACCTTAAATATGGGGATTCTCAATTAATGCAGCCCATTCTCATAACGTGGTAATAAAGAGGTAGGTCAGTATTAATTCTGTGGTGAAAAAGAATTAATATTAATTAATTAATTGTGTCCTGGGTTGTGGACATGAGAAATAATTAATTTATAGGCCCACTTTATTATTTGCATTAGGTCCCAGGTCT
The DNA here is from genome assembly GCA_026898455.1 of Plectranthus barbatus. NCBI lineage: Eukaryota > Viridiplantae > Streptophyta > Magnoliopsida > Lamiales > Lamiaceae > Plectranthus > Plectranthus barbatus. The sequence continues at coordinate 161,641 of JAPKLW010001467.1, forward strand.
GGCCCAAATAAATATGTTGAATTGAGCCCAGGAGCCCATTAGGGTTTACAACCCAAGGTCTATAAATAGACAGCTCTCTCTCATAAGTTGTAACACAGTTGAAACACACTAAACCTAGGAGAGAGAGAGAGGGGCGCCGATCCTGTATCAAAGGGAGGAGAATTTCGATTTTGGTCCTGCTCAAATCACAGATTGATGCGGCTAAAAGTTCAATCAAATTAAACTCCTAGCTACACAAGAATAAAATTTGTAAAATCCAGGTCCTTCTTCCCTTCGCCCGCTAGAATACCGAGATACTATAGCAAAATCTTATAGCTAGGCAAAATAGAATCGTTGAGTAGTTTCTATCAACTAGGCAATCAATTTCAATCTATGCTAACATCTTATAACAAACAATCAATTAAACCAACAATCAATATTCAATCAATTCTTTCCACAAATCGGTAAACCAAGACAAGCAAATACTCAAATTAGGTAGATAGGATGTTGAAATGAACGCAGATGCAATCCTATTAGGTTAATCATTGATGTAAACACATTTTAATCCCTAGGAGATTGAGCAATCGACCCTACACTCGTTAACCCCTTATCACGGTGAGCTAACGGTTGATGATGCTAAGACTTGCAAACAATCAAGTTATTAAGCCCTAGACCACTCCAAATAGATCGTCAATTATTGCCCTACGACCTAGCACCGCACATGGATTGGAACTAAAATCGTATGAATCTACACTATTCACGATGATTCCGCCCGCGTGTTGGCTGCAGCTTTCACGTCAACTACCTCCTAAGTTGGCTATTACCTACACCTAGGAGG